>CAUYPK010073344.1:0-10927 GCA_963574355.1 Loris lydekkerianus | reverse complement strand
TAATCTTGTCTATAACCCATCTATCCTTCAGCATAAGGTTGTTTAGCTTCCATGTTTTTGTATGGGTATGCAGGTTCCTGTTGTTATTGAGTTCAACTTTTATTCCATGATGGTCTGAGAAGATGCAAGGGATAATTTCTAATTTTTTAAATTTGCTGAGGTTAGATTTGTGGCCTAGGATGTGGTCAATTTTGGAGTATGTTCCATGGACTGATGAGAAGAATGTGTATTCAATTTTGTTGGGATGAAATGTTCTATAGATGTCTGTTAAGTCCATATGTTGAATGGTTAGGTTTAAATCTAAACTTTCTTTGCTTAGCTTCTTGTTGGAGGATCTATCCAGGGCAGCTAAAGGGGTGTTAAAATCTCCAACTACTATGGAACTGGAGGAAATCAAGTTGCTCGTGTCTGTTTGAGTTTCTCTTATAAAATGAGGTGCGTTCTGGTTGGGTGCATAAATATTAATAATTGAAATCTCATCATATAGAGTATTACCTTTAACAAATATGAAGTGTCCATCCTTATTCTTTCTTATTTTGGTTGGTTTAAAGCCTATTGCATCTGCGAATAGGATTGCAACACCTGCTTTTTTCTGTTTTCCATTTGCCTGGAGTATAAATGACAGTCCCTTCATCTTGAGTCTATATTTTTCTTTTAATATAAGAAGAGACTCTTGTATGCAGCAGATATCTGGCTTGTGATTTGTATCCAGTCAGCCAAGCTGTGCCTCTACAGAGGACAATTTAAACCATTCACATTAATTGAGAATATTGATAAGCCTTTTGAGTGTCCAGTGGACATTTTTAATTCTTTTGTGACCGTGGAAGTTGGAATTTGATCAAAATTTTCTGGGTGGGTTTACTTTTGTGGTGGAGGGTTACGCTGGTCTTTATGAAGGGTAGGTCTGAGAATATCCTGGAGAGCTTGTTTAGTTATGGCAAATTTCTTCAACATGTGAATGTCATTAAAGTATTTAATTTCTCCATCATAAATGAAACTCAGTTTAGCTGGGTATAGGATCCTTGGTTGAAAGTTATTTTGTTTTAGGAGATTAAAAGTCAATGACCATCCCCTTCTAGCTTGAAAGTTTTCATCAGAGAGATCTGCAGTTATTCTAATATTCTTCCCCTTGTAGGTGATGGTTTTCTTTCATCTGGCTACTTTCAGAATTTTCTCCTTCATATTAACTTTTGTGAAATTGATTAAGATGTGTCTGGGGGATGTCTTATTTGGATTGAGTTGTGCTGGAGTTCTGAAACTGTCTGCTATCTGAATTTCAGAATCTTTTGGCATGTCTGGAAAGTTCTCTTTCATAATCTCCTGGAGAAGAGACTCTGTGCCTTGTGAAGCTACTTCATTGGTTTCAGGGATCCCTATAAGACGAATATTGGTTTTCTTAGAATTATCCCAGAGCTCTCTGAGAGAGTGATCTGTTTTGCCCTCCATTTCTCTTCCTGTCTGAGAGTTTGGGAGTGTTTGAAAGCTTTGTCTTCAATGTCAGAAATCCTTTCTTCTGCTTGCTCCATTCTGTTACTAAGGTATTCTACTGTTTCTCAGATCTTTGAGAGATGCAACTTCTTGTGATGGAGTGTCAAAATATTTGGTCATTTGGTCTTTGAATTCATTGAATTCTTGAGATATCTTTTGGGTTACTGCTTGAAATTCTAATTCAATCTTATTTGCTATCCAGATTCTGAATTTGATTTCTGACATCTCAGCTATTTGTGCATGGGATCTTGTGCTGTGTTTACCCCATTGTTCCTTGGGGGAGTTGATCTACTCTGATTATTCATATTGCCACAGTTTTTCTGTTGATTTGGCCTCATGATTGTTTTTCACCATTGCCTCTGGCCATCCTCAGAAGTGGGGAGGTGTCTCTCCAAGATTAGACCCAAGTGGGATCCCTCTATTTTTGCTGGATCTTTGTAGGGAGTGACCCTGTGTAGCTCCTCTGGGGCTGCCCCAGCCAGGAAGTTCTGATTGTGGGAGCAGCTCCAGAGTGTGACATACCTGGATCCAGCAACAGGGCCAGGGGTGGTGCACACCATTCTGGGAGTGCCTGGCACCCAGTGACTTTGGCACAGAGGACCCAAGGCTCCAGCAGTCTCTGGCCAGGAGAAGGGCTCCGCGCAGATGCAGGGAGGTCTCCAGAGGGCAGGCGGCTACCAGAGTCCCTGGCCAGACAAGCGGGCGGGTGTGGAAGCAGGGAGGGTACAGGAGGGTGGACTTTGGGTTGCACACCTCCAGAGTTCCAGGTCAGGGCTGGGGAGGCCTGGGTGGTGGGGTAGCGGGTCCTGGCGCAGCTCTTACCGGGATCCGGGAGGATGCCGATTGTGGGTCGTGGGGCAGCTCTTCAGGAAGTCTTGGAGGGTGCCGATGGTGGGTCCCGCTGCAGTTCTTCAGGAGGTTTGGGAGGGTGGCGATTGTGAGTCATGGGGCAGCTGTTCCCTGCATCTATATTTTCAAAACATCATCCTAGGTGAGTCCAAAGTGCAATCAGGATTAAAGAACGTTATTCTAGAAAGTATTCAGGCCCATACCTTTAAGTACCAATTATATGCTGATGGTTCCAAGTAGATAACACCACCCAAGATCTTTCTCCATCTATTTGATATTGTCAGTAGGATATTAAGCATCTCAAAAGGAGCACATTCAAAATGGAATTTCATGTCTGTCTTTTCCTCAATCCTACACAGCCAATCTATCAAGTACCACTGACTGCCTATCAAAAATGCTGTATCTTAAAAGTGTCCTTTTTTCTCCATTTCCATTATAACTTTTCTAATTCAAGCTAGCTTGATTTCATTCTCTGACTGCTGCAATAACCTTTTCCACAGGTATCCTTAGTTTTCTATACTACTCCCCTCTATTTTGCATACAATAAGGAGATTTATGTCAATATAAGACAAATCATGTCTCTCCGTTTTAATGTCCTCTAATTGTTTTGCATTGCTCTTAAAATAAAATACAAAATCTTTACCATGGCTTATAGGGCTCTTTATTATCTGTCCCAGGGTGTTTCCAAAAGCAATTTTCATAGACATTTTCAGTTACTCACTATACTCCATCCAACCTTATTACGTTCTACAAACACATCATGATTTTTTTCTTGCCTTAAGGCCTTTGCACTTGCTGTTCCCTCTGCATCTAGCTGGCCCTTTTCCATACCTTATGTTTCATATGTCTGCTGTGAGACCAAGTATAATTTCCTCAAAAATAGCACAGTTGTTAAGAACACTGCTTCTGTGTCAAACTATCTAGGTTCAAATGTCACTCATCACTGTCATTTCTTAATAGCATGATCTTGGAAGACAATGTTGTCTCAGTGTCTGCATATCTCCATATGTAAAATTAAGATGACAATAATACCAACATTATAAAGTTGTCAAATTAGCCTAATCAATTCAAATGGTAAACAGAGAAGATCTTGGTGTCTAAGTGTCCAATAAGGCTAACTATTATTATAATTGTCCTAAATAAAGCAAAATATCTAACTATCACCTTTATTTTTGCTGTCAAAACACTTTACTTCTCCTTTTTCTTGATTAATATTTTAAATTCTATTTTTGATCCAGGGGGTGTCCCAAGGAAGGGAGGAAAGGCAAGCACCCTGAACTCAACAAGTGGGTTTTTGGCTTTGCACTGGAACGAATTTGAGCATGAGCCAACTAGCAAGAGAAAGAATTTGGGCATGAGCCAGCTAGCAACAGAAAGGAGAGAGAGAGGGAGAGAGAGAGAGAGAGAGAAAAAACAGATCCTATTCCATAGACAGAGTAAGTGTCCTCTCCTGAGCAGGAGGGGGACCTCTTATGGGGCAATTGTAGCATTTTCAAATGTTCAAAACCCTGTTAGGAAACAGACATATGTGATTAGCAAGACAATCTTGTGGTCAGTCCATAAAAGTTAATCATAAACTGCTCTTACAGAAAGTTGTGCGCCAAAGTTAATAAGGCATCTAGCTTATTAATTCATCCATCCTAAGGTGGTGCTGGGCAGTGACTTGCTGGTGATTTCCTTCTTGAGGGTGCTTAGGGTCTGATATCAGTCAAAATGGCTGCACTGAGGCTCTCTCAACCTTCTTTCTCTGACTCATCCCTATACTCTTTTCATTAATTTTTATTTTTGGCCTTCCCAAACCACACCCACTGCTAGAAACTAGACGCTAGTAGAATTTAAGTTCCATGAAAACAGAGATCTTATTTGTCTTATTCAGCACAGGTTACATAGAATATATTAATCAAACCAAATATGATACACAGTAGGTGCTCAATAAATATTTGTTAAATGAATGGTGATTAGTGTTAATTAAGCATAGCTTTATTCGTATTCTTTTTATAAGAGGGATATGCAAGAATGAAATCAGTAGATATCAGCAAGTTAGGCATTCCAAACATCAATAGCTATTTTATTGGTGTAAACCTGATTGTGTGCCTCTCAATTTTGAATAACTGAGAAGTGGGAAATGACACATTACCTCTATAGGAAAAAAAAAGTCAGTTTAAAAAAAAAAAACTCGTTATACATTTACACAATCATAATAAAAATCAATTGTCCTTTTCGTCTAAAGATATTATACTAAAATAAATTCAATTTCTAGTAGACAAAAGGCAGTGTTATAATGCTTTTGTCTAAAATGTAAGATCCACTCATTTTTGGATGCAAATTAACTATATGTTCAAACAATGCACAATAATTTCATTGGAAGAGAAGACACTATAGCTTTTCTTTTTTATAACTTCAAGACAAATATAATCTCCAAATTTCTTTGCAATGCATTTTAAATTAAGTAAATGTATCTTGATTACTATAAATTCATCTTCAGAAACCATATTGTATCTGCCTAGACAAGGATATGAACAGCATAAGGCAAGTCAAAACTCTCAAATGAATAGAGAATTAGTCATGCTGAAGGGGCCTTACGTTTCATCAATGAATTTTCAAGAGACACCATATTTTTAATGTTATTTTACTATTTAGTTTGAGTGAATTCTAAAAAATCACACAGGAATTTCAAGGACAAACGCTCCTTTTATTACCTTGTGAAAACCCCATTGGTCCATTCCAAAACATCATTTATTGAACTTGAAAAAGTGAATTTAAACAGAATAAAAAAAAGGGCTTATATAAATTGTCACCACACCTCAGCTTTAAGACTAATGAATCTCTGCTTTTCTCTGTTCAATCTTTGTGTAAAAATATTGAATGGAGGAGAAGTCTCAAATGCTCATTTATTTGAATCACAATAGTTGCCTAAGAAAACCCTAAGAAAAAGTAAATTAATGCATGAGTTTCATGTTCCCTTATTGTTTTTTTCGTTTCCCAGTGCTCCTGCAATTTCTTCCAAGAGGAAAATACAAAAAGAGTTTGAATCATATTGCAGATTTAATTTCATTTCAAGGACTTGTCAACCAAGTAAAAGAATGCTGATATACCTTACCATAGTTCTATATTTCTAATGAATCTTAAAAGGTGAATTACCCATCTCTGAACAAATTTTAAGTGACTTTTTCATATCAAGGTTTTTTTTAAAGAATTCTTCAATAGCACATACAGTCATGACTGCAGAACTACGTTGATGTCAATTGGGAAAAGACAGGTTCACACACATTTGGGTATTTACTGTCCAATAATAACAATTAAATGTTATTTTGAAATAACTCATATATTAGGGTAAATTTAAGTTGTTTACTTTTATTACAAATTATTATTTAAGAGGGTACAAGTGTTTTTATTACATGGGTATCTTGTATAATCCTTAAGTTAGAGCTTTTGGTGAGCCCATCACTATGGGTAAGCTCTTTATTCCCCATCTACCCTCCTACCTTATGCTATCCTTTGTGTCTCATGTCTTTGATGTTGCTTTGTGCCTGTGTGTACCCACCTATTACCTCCCACTTATTAGTAAGATCAGATGGTGTTTCTCTATTCCTGAGATGCTTCACTTAGGATAATGGTCTCTAGTTGACTCCATTGCTATAAATGACATTATTTCATTCTTTTTATGCCTGAGTAGTGCTCCATATATTTGAGAAGGAAAAATTGCTCTTTTAAAAAGTAATTAAAATTTAAAAATTGTATACAACATATTTTCAAAAATTTATTATTTACATGATTCTAAGTAATAAGTTAACTATAAAGTTTCTTACAAATCCCTTCTTCCACCTACTATTCAATAATATATACTTGAATGCCAATATTAAAATATTGCAATGTTGAGCTATAGCAGGTTTTATACATTGAGTAGATAGAATGGAAAGATACCACCAAACACATCTTTGATTTTACCTCATCTGAAGCACCAATTACTAGTCATTTAGTTGATCACTATCCCCAGAAGAACTTGATTATAACCACATGTCATCCTTGGGAACCACAACGGTAATTTATCATCCCTTTAACGAAGGTACATTTCTCAGATTAGCTAATGTGGAAATCCAGAAAATCAATCCCAGAGGTGTGAAACCAGAATAGATAAATTTCTATGTTGTCTTAGTCCATTGAAACTGTTATAAGAAAATGCCATAAACTTTGTGGCTTATAAACAACAGAAATTTATTTACCACAGTTCTTGAGCTAGAAAATCTAAGATCAAGGTGCTGGTAGATTCAGTGTCCATTGAGCATTCATTTCCTGGTTCGTGTACAACAGTCTTCTCACTGTGTCCTCACATGGCAGATGTGGTAAGGCAGCACATTGTGGCCTCTGTTGGGCATCTAATGGAGCCCAACACCAAACTATATCATATAGCCCAGAAGTCTCTAAGGGTGTACATTGTTTCATGAGCCAAGTGGCAGCCTGAAAACACTGCAGCAACCTGTCCTGCTTCTCAGGAGTCTTTTTATTGGGTACCATAATAGAATATATGTGCAAGAATTCACAGCAGTGAAGGTTAAGAATGAGAGAGGGGAGATTATAGCCCCCAGAAAGGTTGGGTAAAGGGTAAACAGACATAGGGGAATGGAACATCTGAAATAGCCAGATAATGTATACAGGGAGAAGAGAAAGAGGGAAACTAGTTTTGTCCCTTTGAGCTACCTTAACTTTCCTAACTTAGCCCACCTGTACTGCTGAATCCCCATGCAGAGATAATCACATAGACATTCCCCTGACTGGGCATTTTTACCCCAAGTTGGAAGGTCTGTGAGGAATTCAGCCTGTCTTTCTCCCACGGGCCTCTTTTATGAAGGTATTAATCTCATTCATGAGATCTCTACACTTATGACCTAATCACCTCCCAACAGACCTACATCCAGATACCACCACACAGGAGATTAGGATTTCAAATCTGAGCCATGGGGAGGACACAAACATTCAGTCTGTAGAACATGCATTGTATGGAGAGCACAGAGGAAGGTCCACTTGTGTGTGGCTTAGTGACTGGGTTTATATCCAAGAAAGAAAGGAGAATGGAACTTTCTAGGCCATGCTAATATCTACTGAAAAAGTTGACAAGAACCACTTCTGTTACCTAATTAGAGAAGTCAGTCATCATATATGCAGTAGAAATAGATGCAGACCAGGGAGGGGGGAAACAAAAAACATAGGGGAAAAATCTTGGGTAAGCACAGGGAATAAAAAGAAATAAAAAATCTCAAAGAGTCTAGATAAGAGCTGTGCCAGTATGAAGTTTGGTGACACTGAATTTTAGCCACCCTACTTATTATGAATCCTTGGTTAGTATACATCTCTTGCTATGGAGATAATTTTTTTTTTTTTTTTTTTTTTTTTGCAGTTTTTGGCCAGGGCTGTGTTTGAACCCACAACCTCTGGCATATGGGGCCAGTGCCCTACTCCTTTGAGCCACAGGCGCCACTTTGCTATGGAGATAATTTTTTAGAGGGATAAATCTATTCTGAGAATTTTGAAGGTTATGCCAGAGTAGTGAATTCAAACATTTAGACTATGGAACCCTGGATGGCCTTGAACTATTTCTTCAATAATTGAATCCTAAAATCACCCATATGTCAAATAGGGAGCCATGAACAACTTTGATATTAAGAATAAAAGTCTGCACAATCAAAAATGTCAGAAACAATTGGGATAGTTCAAGCGCTAGATAGATAGGATACTCAATTTAACAGACATGACTTTTTTTATTTCCAACTCTGAATTCTCAAACTTCAAGCATAAGAGTGGTACATGTAAAAGTAGAACTAATTTTGGGGAGCCAAGGACAGAATTTCTAAAGAAACATGACAAAAATGAAGGCTCAGTTCAAGCACTTACAGATGCATGGTGGGCTAAGTATGATAGACTTTTATCAAAATTGAGTTAATGACCTAAAGTGCAATAATATCTAAAAGAAGATCAATGTATTTCCTTGCAATGGCTAATAAATCAAATTTTGCCTTAATTATATGTTAATTCATGTTCCCCCACAAAAAGCTATGTGGAACTTTTCACCACTAGTACCTCAGAATTGACTTCATTTGGAAATAGGCTCATTGCAGATGTATTTAATTAAAATAAAGTTACACTGGAGTCTAGTGGGCTCCTAACCAATATAACTGGTACTCTCAGAAGTAAGAAGCCATGTGAAGATGAGACATAGGGAGGCTTCTATGGGACAAAAAAAGCAGTGACTAGAATTACACAGATGGAAGGAGTGCCAAGAAATGCCAAGAATTGCTAGCAAACCACCAGAAGCTAGGAAGAATCAAGAAAGGATTGTCTTTCTATTTGGTCTCAGAGAAAGCATGGCCCTACAGACACCTTGGTTTCAGACTACTAGCCTCTAGCATGGTGAGATACTTAATGTCTGTTGTTCTAAGCCATACAGTCTGAGATACTTTGTTACAGCAGCCTTAGGAAAATTCCTTATGCCGAGAAAGTGGTCTTTGAGACCTCTATTCCAAGTACCTTAGTATGTCTTCCTGAATCTGCCCTCAGCGTGAGGATATAAGAGAATGGGAGATGGAGGGGTGTTACTTTCAAAAAGTCACATTTTCTAAGTAGTTTCATCTTGCGTACCTTTTCTGCTTTCTCACGTTGAGTTCCAAAAATTTATTTCTTTTTCTAAATCCTGAGCATGTGGTATTCTTTCACTTTTCATTTTTGTGCATACATTCATGTGCTGCATTAATGATGTTTTGGTCAGTGATGAACTGCATATACAACAGCAGCTTCATAAGACTATAATACCTTATTTTCATTGTACCTTTTCTATGTTTAGATATGTTCAGATACACAAATACTATTTGTGCTATTAATTACCTGTAGTATTCAATACAATAACATAACATACAAGTCTGTAGCCTAAGAACACTAGGCCATAGCTTAGGTGTGTAGTAGGCTATACCATCTAGGCTTGTATAAGAATATTCCATGATGTTTACACATCTATAAAGTAGCCTACAATGCTTCTCTCAGAATGTTATCTTAGTCATTAAGAGATGCATAACTATATTAATTCATCTAAACAAAGTGCCCTCTGCATCCAACTGGCTCTTCCTTCCTCAGCTCTACTCCAACTGGGTCTTATTTTAAGGCTTTTATTTCATATTATTTGTTGAATGAATAAATAAGGCCTATCAAAATTTAAGAGACTTCCACAGAAAGCCTTCATATAAGTATTTACTATTTATGACCTAATAAAATTAAAATAAATGAAAAAGTAGCCAAAATATACTTGGAATTAAAAAAAAAAAAAAAAGCAAGCAAAGAAAAAACATGAAATTAAAAAGCTATCTAAGGAGCAAAGAATCAGAAAATATTTCATACAAAATTATTGAGGAGCCACAAAAATTTGTACTGAGAAAAAAATATGTATCATCTTAAATGCTTTCATTATTACTGGAAAAAGAAAAATAAAGACTATCAATACTCATAAAAAATATATAAACACAAATGAAGAAAAGAAATTAGAAAAAGGGCATCAACATAAATAAAAAGTAATTAAGTACTGAAATTAATGAAATAAAGATACAACAAAAATTAAAACAAACAGACTCTTTAAAAAGATCTTTTTTAAGTCTTACAAGTAGGAACAAGAAAAAAATGGTTATTATACATAAAATTAGGAATGAGAATGGTGGCACAACTAAAATAAATGATAACAACAATTATATATTACATATACGTATATATGTGTGTGTATACACACACATGCGCACACACACACACACACACACACACACACATATATATATATATATATTTTTTTTTTTTTTTTTTTTTGAGACAGAGTCTCACTCCGTGTAGAGTGCCTGGGCATCATCATAGTTCACAGCAACCTCAAACTCCTGGGCTCAAGCAATCCTTCTGCCTCACTCAGCCTCCCCAGTAGCTAGAACTATAGGCACCCACCAAGATACCCAGCTAGTTTTTCTATTTTTTAGTAGATATGGGATCTTGCTTTTGCTCAGACTGCTCTTGAATTCATACGTTTAGGCAACCACCCAACTCAACCTCCCATAGTACTAGGATTACAAGTGTGAGCCACTCTGCCCGGCCTAAAATAATTAAAATTTTTAACACATACAATTCTAACACATGCAATTCTATGGCACCACTTTGAAAATCTAAAGGAATTATAGTTCCTAACAAAATATAATGTCAAAAACTTAAACAGAGCTATTACTATTAGTATAATTAGAAATATGTTTTAAAAGATACCGTTAATTGTCCTCATATCAAAATTGAGTACATAGGATTCATGCTTCTCCATTCTTGCAATGCTTTACTAAGAATAATGTCTTCCACTTCCATCCAGGTTAATACGAAGGATGTCAAGTCTCCATTGTCTTTAATAGCTGAATAGTATTCCATGGTATACATATACCATAGATTGTTAATCCATTCCTGGGTTGGTGGGCATTTAGGCTGTTTCCACATTTTGGCGATTGTTAATTGAGCTGTAATAGTCTACTACAAGTGTCCTTATGATAAAAGGATTTTTTTTTTCTTCTGGGTAGATGACCAGTAATGG
>CAUYPK010073343.1:0-44334 GCA_963574355.1 Loris lydekkerianus | reverse complement strand
TTATAACTGGGTTATAGCTTTCATATGAAAGCCAAAAATTAGTTTCATAGTACGGCTGAGTACATTGGATACTTTTTCTTCCATTCTTGAGATACTTTACTAAGAAGAATATAAAAATATGGAACGCTTCACAAATTTGCGTGTCATCCTCGCACGGGGGCCATGCTAATCTTCTCTGAATCATTCCAATTTTAGTATATGTGCTGCCAAAGCAAGCACTGTTGCAAGTTTTTATCATGAAAATGTCCTGGGTTTTATCAAATGGTCTTTGTTTTTTACTTCTGTTCACGTGATGAATCATATTTATTGGTTTGTGTTTACTGAAACTTTCTTGCCTCCCTGGGATGAAACCCATTCAGTCATGGCAAATTATCTTTTTGATGTGCTGTTTAATTCAATTTGCTCATATTTAGTTGAGAATTTTTGCATCTATGTTCATAAGGAATATTGGTCTGTTGTTTTCTTTATTTGTTGTGATTTTCCTCGGCAATTGATCCCTTATAATGACCATCTTCATCTTTCTTTAGCACTGTTAATTTAAAGTTTATTTTTTCCAATATGAGAATAGCTGCTCCTATTTCCTTTTGATTTCCATTTGCATAGAATGTTTTTTGCCATCCCTTTATCTCCGTTCTGCGAATTTCAAAGGTTTCTTGAAAGCACCACATATGGGATTTTGTTTTGCCATTCAGCCATCCTATATCTTTTTTTTTTTTTTTTTTTTTGAGACCGAGTCTCACTACGTCATCCTAAGTAGAGTGGTGTGGCATCACAGCTCACAGCAACCTCAAACTATTGGGCTTAAGCGATTCTCTTGCCTCAGCTTCCTGAGTAGCTGGGACTACAGGTACCTGCTACAATGCCCAGCTACTTTTTATTGCAGTTGCCATTATTGTTTAACTGGCCCAGGACAGATTCGAACCTGCCAGGCTTAGTGTATGTGGCTGGCACCCTAACCACTGTGCTATGGGTGCTGAGTCCATCTATATCTTTTAAGAGGGGCATTAAGACCATTCACGTTCAATGGTATGTGAGATACTGTTCTAGTCATCAAGTTGATTGTTAGCTAGTTGCTTTTTTAATATATGACTTTTATTACAACTTTCAAGGATAAACTCCTTTGTTCTGTGTATTTTAGAAACAAGACTTCAATAGTTTTAAGGATTATTCGACTGTGTCTCAAGTGTTACAACTCATTTGAACAACACAATTGATGTTCCATCTTTGTTCTTGTTCAGCCCTCTCTCTCTTTTATTACTGTAATCAGCTTTGAAAAGCAGGAGCTCCTCTTAAGTACTCACAAAGATGTACTAAAAGATGCTTGTAATAATTTGTTTTTCAAGGTTTCTTAACCTTTTTAGGTCAATTTATTTTCTTTAATTGTCATCAAAATATTTTAATGATCATTATTAGAAAAGTTCTGATGGTTTGGCACTTCTTCTTCTTCTTCTTCTTTTTTTTTTCTTTGCAGTTTTTGGCTGGGGCCAGGTTTGAATCTACCACCTCTGGTATATGGGGCCAGCGCCCTACTCCTTGAGCCACAGGCACCACCCCACACTTCTTAAATTTATTATGTTTTTAAAACTTTTTATCAGCACAAGGTACTTGTACATATTTATAATGTGTATGTGATATTTTGTTAAATGTATAAAATGTGTAATTACCAAGTCGGAGTATTTAAGGTATAAATAATCCATCACCTTAGGTAATTATGATTCCATGTGTTGGGAACATTTCAAGTCCTGTAGTCCAGCTACTTTGAAATACGCAAAATATATTGTTGTTAACTATATTACCCTACTCTGGTACCGAACATTAGAATTTATTTATTCTACTAATATCTAGCTATATGTTTGTACCTATTAAGCAACCTCTATCCCTCCTACCCCAACACACACACACCCTTCCCAACCTCTGATAACTATCCTTCTCCTCTCTACTGCTACAAAATCAACTTTGTTAGCTCCCATGTAGGAGTGAGGACATGCAATATTTGTATTACTGTGCCTAGCTTATTTAACTTAAGATAATGACTTCCATTTCCATTCATGTTGCTGCAAATTATAGGATTTCATACTTTAATATGACCAACTAGTAATCCATTGTGTGTGTGTGTATATACACATATATATCACATTTTCTTAATCTATTCATCTGTTGATAAACACTTAAGTCAATTTCATATCTTTGCTATTGTGAATAGTGCTGTAATAAACATGGAAGTGCAGGTATCCCTTTAATGTATTGATTTCTTTTCCTTTGAATAGATAACTTTTAGTGGATTGCTGGATGTTATGATAATTCTAGTTTTAGTTTTTTAAGAAATCTCCATGCTGTTTTCCATAATGGACGTACTAAATTTATATCCCCACCAATGGTATATAAATGTTCTCTTATCTCCATATCCTCACAAGGATCTGTTATTTTTCTTTCTTTTTTTTTTTTTTTATTTTTGAGACAGAATCTCACTATGTCACCCTGGGTAGAGTGCTGTGGCATCACAGCTCACAGCAATCTCAAAATCTTGGGCTTAAGCAATTCTCTTACCTCAGCTTCCCAAGTAGCTGGGACTATAGGAGCCCCCCACACACACAACGCCTGGCTATTTTTGGTTGTAGTTGTCATTTCTGTTTGGCAGGCCAGGGCTGGATTTGAACCCATCAACTCTGGTGTATGTGGCTGGTGCCCTAGCCACTGAGTACAGGCACCGAGCTGGATCTGTTACTTTTCTAACTCAACTACGATAATATTTTGTCATGGTTTTCATTTGCACTTCTCTAACGACTGATGTTGAGCATTTATTCATATACCTTTTGGTCATTTGTATAATTTCATTTGAGAATTATTTATGACTTACTCCCCCCCCCTTTTTTTTTGCAGTTTTTGGCTGGGGTTGGGTTTGAACCCACCACCTCTGGCATATGGGGCTGGTGCCCTACTCCTTTGAGCCACAGGCGCCACCCTACTTTACCACTTTTTAATGGGACTGTTAGGTTTTTCGCTATTTAGTTGTTTGAGTTTCTTGTACATTCTGGTTATTAATCCCTTGTTAGAGGAATAGCTTGCAAGTATTTCCTACCATTCATGTTATCTCCTCACTCTGTTGATTATTTCCTTTCTTGTGCAGAAGTTTTCTAGTTTAGCAGATTCCCATTTGCATATTTTGTGTTTTTGTTGCCTTGTTTTTGAAGTCAAAGCCATAAAGTCTTTGTCTAGAACTATGCATGGAGTGTTTCTCCCATATTCAATTCTAGCGGTTTTATAGTTCCAGGTCTTACATTTAACTCTTTAATCCATTTTGAGCTGATTTTGTGAGAGATAAGGGTCTCACTTGATTCTTCCATATATGGATAACCAGTTTTTCCAGCTCCATTTATTGAAGAAGGTGTCCTTTTTCCAAAGTATGTTCTTGGTACCTTTGTTGCAAATCAGTTTGCTATAAATAGTGGATTTATTTTTGGATTTTCTATTCTATTCCATTGATCTATGTGTCTGTTTTTATATCTATACCACACTTTCTTGGTACAATAGCCTTCTAATATTAATATATTTTAAAGTCAAATTGTTCTCAAGGTTTTATCCCTGTTTTCCATCAAAGTTCCTCTAAATTTTTGTTTCACTGGAAAAACCTTCTCTTCTCTTTTATGATCTTCATCCAGCTGCCCCAAATAAAACAACTGTTAGCAAAAGAGAAAACTTAATGAGTCCCCATTCCTATTTTACTACAAGGAAAGGATAACACAATGAACTCAAGGTACAAGTCATGTAATTTAAAAATGAAGCCATTTCCCCACGTGATGAAGGTAAAGAAAGGGATGTTGGAATTCAAAGTTGTTTACTACTTTTCTTGCATCACAAGTATACTATGACCCCAATTTCCATCCATTCCTATTCCCACCTTTTGCCCCAGGCAGGAAGAGAAATCTTATAACATTACTCCCTGTGCCAGAGGAGGAATTATGCTCTCCTCCATCAAATTTTCTTTCTTACTTCAGACTCTGCTTTATTCACTTAAATATTTATTTATCAGATAATCCTATTTAGTGTGTTGTGAGGCTCACACTAGGAAAAGGATACATCTTTGTATAGAATGTTTTTAAAATACAAACTAGTTAGGCCAAGATCATAGAAAAATACAAAATATCTAGTCATTAGGGCAAGAAATTTTGAAAACTCTATTTTCTAACACTTTGTAGAAAACATTATTATATTATTTTATAGAACACTTGGATAATAACTTTTCTGTTTATTTTATCCAAATCCTGGCATCATATAGCATTAAATTATTTTGTTCAGGCTTCTACTTTTTCCAGCTATTTGACAGTAGGTGACTGTCAAAATAAGTTAAAATAGTGTTTTGAGAAATAGGAAGAAAGAAAAACAACATCCCTTCAGTCTGAGCATTTGCTTTCCATGCAATACTGTGTATTATAGAAGAGCATGTCACTGTGGAATTTAGAATAATGAGGGCATTTGAGAGCAATTGCATTTTTTCCTAAGCAGGGGCCATCAATTGATATGGTTTAAAGAATGAACTCTGAAATGTTATTGTTGTCTGTTCTTACCTAGCCTCTACCATGAGTTTGCTTTATTCTGGTTTTTGTCCCCCTCACACTGCCGCATCACACACACACACACACACACACACACACACACATGCACACGCACACACGCACACCCTTCCTATACCAGAAATGCTGCATTCTCTAACAACAATGGGTAGAATCATCATCACTTTCCAGCTCTCTGAGCAGTAGATAGACATTGCTTCTGATGCCCTTCCCTTAGAGGAGATCAAGCTGATTTTTTCTACTTTGTTTGGAAAATCCAAGGCTTACATTGTGTGTGGGTCATCCTGCCAGATCCTTTGAAAGGGACTGGGCAAACACAAATACTCTACAAAATTTTCTCTGGCTAATTTTGAAAATCAGTATAGTTCTTCCTTGACCAACCTAACCACATAAACACGTCAACCACTAATAAAAGACGGGGAATAAATCATAAAAAATTTTAGCAGATTTGACTCTATAATGATTTTGTCTTTATAAAACTGAAAAAACTCACTGAAAACGCCCAAAGTGAAGGAGAAGGATGTGGGGTGATCTACTTGGCAAGATGGGAAGATAGCTGGGGAAGCGTCCACACATGAGAAAGGGTCAGGCCTCCATGCTTCCCCTGTGGACACTGCAGTCTGTGCTGCAAAGGGGCACCCTCACCAGGTCATGTCGCCAAACTGAGCAGGGAGGTGCTTGCAGACTGTGCATCAACATTGAACCAGAAAGCAGGCACAGCAGGGACCAACTGGCTTCTATTCCCAGCTCAATGCAGCTGAAGCTATATTGAGCTCTCAAGCTCAGAGCACCTAGATCTACACAGGGATTAACTGCAGTTGCCTCTGTATCACCCCTGTTGAGCCAGGGAGAGAGCAGAGAGGGCAAATACTCTCATGTCACTATGGGCTGGGACCCATGCACCCCCCTACCACCAGGGAATTTAAGTAGAGCAGGCACCCACTGCTATCTGCATCGGCTGACACCACCTGAGAAGCGCCACAGCAGCAGCTGCAGCCAGACCTGCAGGAGGAGAAAGCCCACAGTCCCAGGTGCTGCCTAATCCCGCTCCTGGGGACCGCAGAGGTCCAGGCTGAGCAATCTCCCATATCACCAGCCTTCATGGAGAGGGACTCACCTAGCCCCCCTCCCAAAGCTTTCCACAGTGGCTTGGGGACCAAGCCACCATCCCATGTGCATATCCTCCAGCACTGCTTGCAGGCGTCCTCAAACTGTGGCCTGCAGGCCACATGAAGTGGTGTGAATTGTATTTGTTCCCATTTTGTTTTTTACTTCAAAATAAGATATGTGCAGTGTGCATAGGAATTGGTTCATAGTTTGTTTTTTTTTTTGTTTTTTTTTTTAAACTGTAGTTCAGCCCTTCAACGATCTGAGGGACAGTGAACTGGCCCCCTATTTAAAAAGTTTGAGGACGCCTGGCTTGGACTGAGACAAGCACAGGAGAATGCAACAACACAGGAGAACAGCCACTTTACAGGCTCTCGGGGGATCCACCCCATTCCTGCTGGCTCAATCTTTGGAACAGGACACACGTGTGATCCAGGGATCTTCCCTTCTTTTCACTCAGTAGGAGAGTTCCCAGCACAGGAGAAGTGAATTGCAAACTTAGCTGTCCTGAGATGAGGGAAGTTGTTTCAGAAGAGAAGGAACCAGCATAAGAGCTCTGGAAACATTAAAAAAAGAACAACAACAAAAAAAACAGGTTGTTTTGGCTCAGTGCTCATAGCTCAGTGAGTAGGGCGTAGGCCACATACACTGAAGCTGGTGGGTTCAAGCCCGGCCTGGGTCTGCTAAACAATAATGACAACTGCAAGAAAAAATAGCAAGGCATTGTGGCAGGTGCCTGTAGTCCCAGCTACTTGGGAGGCAGAGGCAAAATAATTGCTTAAGCCCAAGAGTTTGAAGTTGCTGTGAGTTGTGAGGCCACGGCACTCTACCAAGGGTGACATAGTGAGATTCTATTTCAAAAACAAACAAACAACAACAACAACAAAAAAAAAAAAAACAAGCTATTTCATTGCCCCCAAAGTATCACAATAGTTCTTCAGAAATGGACTTCAACCAAAATGAAAATCTCAAAATGGCAAATATGGAAATCAGATTATAGATGGAAAATTTTAGAGGAGTGGAATTGATAAGAATATTGAACACTAAAACAAAAAAGCCAAAAAATTTTTTAGGGTATGAATGAAAAATTCTCTAAAGAGAGATAGCTTACGAAAAGATATCATGGGACTTAAAGAAATGTAAGAGTCATTTAGGAATTTCAAAATGCAGCAGAAAAGTATAAGAACAGGCTAGAGCAAGAAAATGGAAGAATACTGGAGCTTGACGCCAAGGCTTTCAAATTAACCCAGTCATTCAAAAATGCAGAAAAAAAAAAAAAAGAATAAAGAAGTAACAATCACTCAGAGAAATACAAAACTAAGACCCAAAAGGCAAATATAGTAATAATAAATGTGACTTAGTGAAACTAAAATGCTTCTGCAGAGTAAAGGAAATAATCAATAGATCAAATAAATAAACCTCACAATGGGAGAAAATATTCGCAAACTACACATCCAACAAAGGACTAATATCCAGAATCTATAAAGACCTCAAACAAATCAGCAAGGAAAAAACAGCTCCATCAGGAAATGGGCAAAAGACATGAACAGAAGTTTTTCAATAGAAGATAGACAAATGGCCAACAGATATATGAAATAATGCTCGACACCACTAATCATTAGGGAAAGGCAAATTAAAACCACAATGAGATACCAGAATGGTCATTATTAAATAGTCAAAAACAATAGATGTTGGCATGGACGCAGTGAAAAAGGAACACACATACACTGTTGGAGGGACTGAGAATTGGCATAACCTCTGTGGAAAACAGTATAGAGATTCAAAGAACCCCGGTAGACCTGTCTCATACTCCCAAAGCCTAATATTAGGGACCCAGTAGGCTGTCTTTTTATCAGTCATTCTCCATTTGTATTTAAATTGCTTTGACCCATTAGGCTGCCAGTTAACGCTTGTTAAATTAATGAAACTTTAGTTTGTATCAATTATGCAATCAGTAATTATCAATAAGATCATAGTTACTACTCCCCACCTCCCACTTCCTACACATTCATAAACAAAATGACAATAACTCAATCCATTTTAGTGTTTAACTAAATTAAACAGTTTAAAATAAACTGAATTTAGGCACGTCTACTTGTACATACAGATAGAATTACTGGAAAAGTATGTCAGCACGTTTAATATTGCTGTAAAGATAATCAGTGAGATGAGAAAATATTTCAGGTCAGATTTTTAATTTTACATAATATTATCACTGCTAGAAAAGCAGAAGAGTTGTGTCAGTTAGCTCTCAGCAGATGTGTGGAACTGACAATGTGGAATAAAAATTACAGAGTTTAGAAAATCAATAAAATTAATATCAAAATGTGTGTGTGTGCGCACACACGTTCGCACTAAGTTTCAGGTCATTTTCTCTATTTTAAAATAATTTGACTACATTGTTTTAGTAGACAATCTGTTGAGTTTAAGCCTCCTAGTTCAGCTGGATTACATCCCAGAGTAAAGGAAATAATTGCTGGCAAGATTACTGAAAGCTATTGGAAGACTATTCTAGCTTATTTGGAAGCTGTTGGTACATTGTACACAGAAGTATAACAGCTGCACTCCACTTCAATCCAATTCTGGTCTTTGTGCTGTAAGATGCACCAGTACTCAGTAAATTACACGAGAAGGAACAATGCGATCATTATTTCCCAAATTGTAATGCATTTCTATCTTTCTCCAAGAGAGGAATAAAATAAATTACTAAATGGAAGGGTTCATGCGTGGAAGATTGACATATCTGCACACACAAATTTTTATTTAGAGTGTGTAGTGGGATGATGTAGAATATGATTTTAATATTAATGATTTGAACACTAGTGGTTTTTTAAAGCATAAAGAATTAAATACACTGAATTTCTGAGTACTCTTAATGTCAGGTAACTCTGCATAACATACCAAAAATCATACAAGAAAAATTAAACAGCTTAATAATAGTCAAGAAGAGAAAACTCACCTTAAGCAACACAACCAATTCTTCTAGGAAAAAGAAGGAAGGAAGGAACCTAGAGCTCATGTCATACCTTAGCAACCTTCTTAACCGGGTGCTGGCTAGCTACCGTAAGAAGTAAATGGCAGGCCATGCTTTGGCAATCCCAAAGTAGCAGCAGCAGCATTGTACACCAGGCGTGCACACTTTGAAGTTAGAAGTTCTATAATTTTGGAGCTGTTTCTAATCTGCCATCTTGCTCCACTCCCAAGTTCTAGATTTTGGAAACTCTTACTATTACCAGCTGAGACAATCTGACTGAAATAATTTCTGTCAGTCTCCACTTCTGCATATGCAAATGAACTTTGTGATATCACACTATACCTTGCAGGGTAAAATAATACATTTTCTCCTCAATAAATGTTTTCCTAAGGGCTTCTCAGTAAATACATCCTTTCCTTTTACTCAGAGCCACAGAGAAGATGGAACCTACAAATAAAAAATGACTTCCGGTTGTAAACTTCATTTTTTGAACTCTTCAAAGGTGTTGTGAGCACTTTTTACATGAATGAAATATTCGTTGCTCTAGGAGTCCCGGAAGTGAAACAGGCTTAACTAAAGACTCTCACGAGTCTAAGACTCTTCAATAGAAAGAGTACAACTAAGTTTTATGCCTTATAAAGGATGTTTAGAGATATTTCCTTGTATTTAGGCATTCAAATAAAGTTCGTTAGGTCATTGCAAATTTGAATTTTTTGATAAAAGTGAATAATTTAATAAGTTTTTTTTTTTTAACAATAGCATTTCTAACCCATGTTGCCTAGGCCATATGGCCATAGGGGACAATTAAAGCATTATATTAGAGTAAGAATAAAGACAACATTCCACAGCAAAACAGATGGAACCCTAGACCATAGGTCATTTCTTTATTAGTTCATTTATTCAACAAATATTGACCATCACCTATGAGCCAAGCACTCTCCTAGGCAATAGTGGTGTGATAGTGAGCAAAAGTAGATGTATTCTTCCATGGAATTTACATTTGGGGAAATAAAATCTAGCAAAAAACAACTTACCTGGATTTGAGAAAGGGAGAGAGTTGCAGTCATAACAGGTGTCCCTAGGACTGAGTTATTATGAGTCAATAGATATTAGGTATGAGTTGGGGAGGCTCAGGAAGAGCCTTAAGGATGGAGGCAGGACAGTTGGCAATAATTGTGTTATTGAGAGAACTTAGCACATTCTGCAACTGTAAGAAAATCTTGATGTCTGGTATGGGAAAAGTGAGGGGACAAATAGTTGAGGAGGAAAGGGAAGGGTGATGAAGGTCTAGGGTTATAATTGTCCTAAATGCAAGGAAAAATCACTGAGGATTTTAAGCTAGAGAAGTTGTGTGAAGAGAGGAGAGTAATGATCAGATGTATATTTTATAAACTCCATTCTTTCCAAGGTGTGCAGGACAAATGGGTGAGAGGAAGGCGAAGCTAGGAGAATTAGACTATTGCACTAAATGGAGGAAATCTAAATGCATTGTAAAGATTTTTAACAACTCTTCCCTCTCTAGGAGGCAAGGAAAAATGGTTTATTTCTCAGAGAAAACTGCTCTCTGTGGTAGAGATAGAGGATTGTGGATGAATTGACCATTTGGAAGACAACATTGACAGAACACAGGTATGGATCCAGAGTCCATACTTTAAAGCACTGTACTGTGCTGTCTCTGACCCAGAAGCAGCCCCCACTGCCATTCCCCAAAATTTGTTTCAACAGGTGTGCTCAAACAAAAGAAACTTGTTTCTGTTTCTTATTTTCATTCTCATAATCACTTTTAGCTCTCACAACAATAACTTCCCAGGAGCTAAATCAATTCTTCAGGTCAAAAGATATTCCTGTCTATAAGTTAATCTCCGTGCTCCAGACCCTAAGTTATTAATGTACTATGGGGTTGAGAAAAGCAGAAATGAAGATTCCAACTTGCATTCCTAATAGTCAAATACAGATTCATGGACAAAATGGATTGTCTTAGCCTGCTCAGGCTGCCATAACAAAATACTATAAACTAGTTTAGAATCATAAATGTATTTTCTCATGACTCAGGAGGCTGAAGTCTGAGATGAGGATGCTGCATGATCAGTTTCTGGTGAGATGAGGATGCTGCATGATCAGTTTCTCTTCTTAGTTTGCAGAAGGCTACCTTCTCACTGCGTGATCACATGGCAGGGAAGTGGGTGAGATTGGGAAGGAAGGAGAGAGAGAGATCTTCTTATGAGATCATTGATCCTATCTTATTAGGACCCTGCCATTAGGACACCTATCAGCTCACTTAACCTTAATCACTTCCTGAAAGCCCTATCTCCAAACACATTAAGGATTAGAGTTCCAGTGTAGGAGGATAGTCCACAGCATGGAATCAGGGGTCTTCTTTCTGAAAAACAATACAAAATTATTACAAATATTATCAAGGACCCATGAACCTCAGTTTTTCCAACTTTATAGTAATTCTGCCTCTGTTTGGGAAAAGGGGAGTTCATTAGACTTTCATTCAGATCTAAATTGGGTAGTGGAGAGAGAAAGTGCAGGAAACTCATTGAGGAAAAGAGAGACTTGGGAAGGAAATCTTAGTTCAGTGAGTATAACTGAAAGTATTCACAATGAGCTGCTCTGGCTGCTTTAGAAAGCCCAAACCCTCAATTACAGTGATGGTCACCAATGGTCACACTGGAAGCTAAAAAGACTTGCTCAATATATTAAGTGCAATTGCCCTGGGGACTCCAGAAATAAGTAGAACAGGTTCTGAAGTGAGTTGGAAGGCCTAAGATAGGAGGTAGTGATATCGCCTAGAAAAATCATCAAGACTGTGACTCTCCATACCCTAATCCCAGGCTAGTGTGGTCTTAAAACACATAAATTACAACACCCATGACCTCATCCCAGTCGGCGTGACTCTACTAGTCGAATTTAGACTGAAATGTTCTTCCTCTACGTATGTTAAGCTCTAAGAAATGTCCTCAAACAGAATATCCACCTAGTGTCTCTCTTTATCTCTCTCTTTTTTTTTTTTTTTTGATAGTATAATTCTACCCCTCTGCTAGGATAACAACTATTGCACTTTGTCTAGAACTGAGTTGGTTTGAGAAATGCAGTCCTTTCAGTGCTAAAATCTGCATAGTCTGGAAAAACCAGGACATTTGGTCATCCTAAGTCTAGTGTCTACCTTGAGAAAATAGGAGATTCCTGCTGGGGTGGGACAAGGAAGATATTGCTTTTATGGGCCCCAGAGTACCTAAAACCAGATGGTACTATTTTATTCTAATTTCACTCAAAGACAGATCTTTCTTCTCCCTTAGACTTCTGAGAGATAAACAAAGTGGTTCGGAACTCAGAGTCTTTGTGTTATGTACAAAATCAGGTGGCTGACTCACAGGCCAGAATGTCCTGATTTAATTTTTTAAGAAATTGCACATTTTTTTTCTTGTACTGAATTTCTGGTGCCCCCTTAAATGTTACAATTGAGGCAAAGGCCTTATTTGTCTCACCCTATTCTAACCCTGTCAATACAGAACAGGCTCTGGGTGGTTCCCAGTGGCAGGTCACCAGCTTGTAAGTGTCCAGTCTTCATTTCTCCCATCAAGTGCATCAAACTCTCTCACTAAACTGAAAGCCTGCAAGCCTTCCAGGTGGGCCCTGTGATACCCAAGTCTGTGGCAGTTTAACAAGGATGGGCTTATGTTCTGCGACTTTGGCTAGGCCTGTGTTAAAATCAAATAATGTCAGTTTGATCCTTAGAAAATAAATGTACAGTGTGTGCTCTCAACTCCAGCAGAGGTTTATACTCTGATGCAAAACATAGCACGGTGTTAGAAAGCACAGCTCTTGAAATCAAATGAGATCTCTGACATTAACAACTATAGAATCTTATGCAAGTTAACTACCTTTGATGAATCTCAATTCTATCAACTGTAAAATGAAGACAACATCTACCTCACAGAGTTGTTTGTGAGCACTATATAAATCAACATAATAAATAAAGTGTCCATCAGGGCAGCTGGCCCCTGTCAGCACGTTGCCAGAGTGAGTCCTCTCTCTCTCCTCCCCATTCCTGCCTGGCGGCGCCTCACCACTTCTCACCAAACTCATGTTGTGACATTAATATTTGTGGATCCAGAATTTTGTCTGAACAAGTGCATTGGACATCTTTTCAAACATTTTGGAAAGAGAAAAGTTATTTTCTCCTTTTGCTATTGGGTTCAAAGTATAGTTTGTTTTGTATTCCCCAGAACTGTTCGAAGTCTTGAAAGTAAATAATCAGGCTAGCAGTTTCTAAAATCCAATATAATTTTTTTAAAATACATTTATTGAGTACAGAAGTTATTCTCTTCAGTTTCCCTGGGTAGTATTGGTCCTCTACTTCAGAATTCTAAATTTAAAAAAGTTAGCATCAGAAGGCTGCTGCGTTCAGCACTCTCCAACAAAAGCTATCCTTGGGCAAATGAACTTCCTCTTTGATGCTCTTGCCTGCCCCTGAGCTCACTCTTGTACAGGTATTGCTTCTGTACTTATTTCTCTGTAAGTGAAAACTTTTCCATCATTGTCACGTGTGTGTGTGTGTGGGGAATCACTGATAGAGTAGGTGAAAGTATTTTCCAACGTAAAAAGAAATAACAACTTGATTTAGAAAGTGCATGATAGAGAAAGATAGAGGTGACTCTGGCTACTACTTTATTTAGACATAATATTTTTTAACCTGTTGTTCTGTGCTACAATGATACCTAAAGGAAAACTAGACTTACAGCAGACTATTATCTATTAATAATGTCTACATTTCAGTTGGAAATACATTCAGAAACTAGTTCTTTGGTTGTGATTCATTTCTTAATGAAATGCTATCATCTTTCCGGCAACTAATGGAATATACCCCAAGGCCTGGTGCCATCAGATGCATTTTATAAAATTTCTATTTTATGTAAGCACTATTACGCTTGTTTCAATTGATGGGGCTTACATTAAATCATCAGAAAGATAGATATTTTAAAGGAACTAGTGGTAATAATATTTGCGTTATACTTTTTAAAAAAATATTTGTGTTATACTTTTTTAAAAAATTTAAATAAATTTTTAAATAACTTCTTTTTTTTGTGACATGCATAAGAGAACCAGTTTTAGCCTCTGACCTTAATTCAATCATAAGAGGTTGGGGCTAGAACAGATCTTAGAGGTCTTCTAATACCACACCTCACTGTACAGACCATAAAAGTTTTAATGGCTTGCCTAAGGCCAAAAAGCCAGAGTGAGGAAGATCCAGAGTTAGAGCCTGGATTTTCTAGTTTCCAGATCAGTGCTTGCATCAACCATCACACTACATGATAATCTCATTGGTTTCCCCAATCCTCCTGCCCTCTAACTTATTAATATATAAGGAAAACGAGTGCATCATAGTCTTCTTCTGGAAATGGTAGGGCTGCATAATAGCTTCAAAGGGGAAGGTCGAAAGAAATGAATTCTAATATTAATAAAATAGACAATACAAGATACATATATTCATTGAAATCCCAAGCAAGAAGTTTCTTGTCCTCTCTAAGAAACTAAAGAAAAGTATATCCAAATTCTAAACTTCTTGAGTTTCAGGAAAAATGCTCTGTTAGTGAGCAGACTAAGTAATGTTAACAAAGGAAGTGACTGCCAATGTGTGGACAAGGGTTTTTTTAAGAAGTCATATGAAACAAAATAGCTCTATATGTGCAGTTCTGCAACATTCTTCCCTGGGCTCCCACCGATAGCTGGGCTGCTATGGACTAATGTAGATTCCTTTCTTTTTTTTTTTTTTTTTTTTTGGGCAGGGGCTGGGTTTGAACCTGCCACCTCTGGCATATGGAGCCGGCGCCCAACTCCTTTGAGCCACAGGTGCCACCCATGTAGATTCCTTTTGCTTTCTGCCCTTTTACTTCACAAACTTCAAGATTCAGCCCAAAACACCATTATTTTCTTTCAACAGTCCATGTACTGTAACACTTCGTGATTTTGCCGTTGTGCTTTCATTGGCCTGGAACAGCATTTTATCCTACTTCTCCACTTGACAAACTCATAGCCATCCTCCAAATATCTGGTTTACTAGTAACTATTCCTATTCCTATTCCTATTACTATTCCTGGCCCTCCTTGAAGCCATCACTGACCTCCAAATTTATAATTAGTAACTACTTGCAATAGCACTTTTTTGTGTCTCCTATACAAATTAATCCAGTACACCTTGCTTTGTACAGTACTTGGGTATCGTCCTTGCTACATTTAAATCTAGTTGAGGCTTTGGAAAATATCTCATTTTTATATGTGCTGGGGACGTAAATTATCCAGCATAAACACCAAAAGCCCTTATTTCAAGTAGTTATCTAATATCTAGCATGCAACTTTAGATTGCATTTCACTGTCAGAAAGAAGACTGTGACACAAGATCTGGATGCCAGTAGTTTATCTGGGAAATAAGGAATGAGGAAGTGAGATAGTTGAGGAAGGAAAGTCAAAAAGGGTACATAAACAATTCATAAACATTCAAACAATCTACCCAAACCAGAGGCAGGGAGTCCAATATACATGAATCAATAAATGTGATTCATCATATAAACAGAAGCAAAAACAAAGTCCATGTGATCATCTCAACAGATTCAGAAAAAGTGTTCAACAAAATTCGGTACACTTTCATTATAGAAACCTCAACAAACTAGGCACTAAAGGAACATATTTTGAGATTATAAAAGTCATGTATGACTGGACAGAGCCTGTGGCTCAGTGAGTAGGGTGCTGGCCCCATATACAGAGGGTGGTGGGTTCAAACCCAGCCCCGGCCAAACTGCAACAAAAAAAATAGCAGGGGGGAGGCGACTGTAGCACAAAGGAGTAGGGCTCTGGCTCCATATACTGAAGGTGGTGGATTCAAACCCAGCCCTGGCCAAAAACTGCAAAAAAAAAAAAAAAAAAAAAAAAACAGCAGGGCGTTGTGGTGGGCACCTGGAGTCCCAGCTACTCAGGAGGCTGAGGCAAGAGAATCACCTAAACTCAAGAGCTAGAGGTTGCTGTGAGCTGTGACGCCATGGCACTCTACCAAGGGTGACAAAGTAAGACTCTGTCTCTTAAAAAAAAAAAAAAAAAAAAAAAGTCATATATGACAAACCCACAGCCAATATCATAGTGAACGGGAAAACTAAGAACAGGAAGAAGATAAGGCTGCCCACTATCACCACTTCTATTCAGCATAGTACTAGAAGTCCTTGCCAGAGCAATCAAGAAAAGAAAGAAAGAAAGGTTCTCCAAATTGAGGAAGAGAAAGCCAAATTATCACTTTTTGCTGACAGGATGATCTTACATCTAGAAAACTCCAAAAACTCCAAAAAGACACTCCTGGAATTAACAAATAAACTCATTAATATCTTAAGTTACAAAATCAATGTACATAAATCAGTAGCATTCCTATATACCACAGTCAAGCCGTGAGTCAAATCACAGATGCAAAACCATTCACAATAGCTACAAAGAAAAGAAAATACCTAGGAATATACTTAACTAAGGAAATTAGGTATCTCTACAAAGAGAACTATGAAACACTGAGAAGAAATTGCAAGTGATAAAAACAAATAGAAAATTAGATCATGTTCATGAATCGTAGAATCAACATTGTTAAAATGCCAATACTGGGCAGCGCCTGTGGCTCAGTGGATAGGTTCCGTGAGTGGTGGGTTCAAACCCGGCCTTGGCCAAACTGCAACAAAACAATAGCCGGGCGTTGTGGCGGGCACCTGTAGTCCCACTTACTCAGGAGGCTGAGGCAAGAGAATTACCTAATCCCAGGAGTTGGAGGTTGCTATGAGCTGTGGGGCCACAGGCACTCTACGAAGGGCAACAAAGTGAGACTCTGTCTCTAAAAAAAAATAAATAAATAAAATAAACTTTAAAAAATTCCAATACTAACCAAAGTAATTTACAGATTCAATGCAATTCCCATCAAAATACCAACATCATATTTCACAGATAGAGAAAAAATAATTCTATGCTTTATTTGGAACCAGAAAAGAGCCCAAATAGTCAAAGCAATCTTAAGCAAAAAAGAATAAATCTGGAGGCATCACATTACCAGATTTAAAACTATGCTACAAGGCTCCAGTATCAAAATAACAGGGTATTGGCTCAAACGTAGAAACATAGACCAGTAGAACAGAGCGGAGAGCCCAGATATGAAATCAACCAAAGACAGCCAACTGATTTTCTTTTCTTTTCCTTTCTTTTCTTTTCTTTTCTTTTCTTTTCTTTTCTTTTCTTTTCTTTTCTTTTCTTTTCTTTCTTTTTTTTTTGGTGTCACAGCTCACAGAGGTGTGAATCACCAGCTCTTGGGCTTAGGTGATTCTCTTCCCTCAGCCTCCCAAGTAGCTGGGACTACAGGCGCCCGCCACAACACCCGGCTATTGTTTTGTTGCAGTTTGGCCGGGGCTGGGTTTGAACCTACCACCCTCAGTATATGGGGCCAGCACCCTACTCACTGAGCCACAGGTGCCACCCAAGCCAACTGATTTTTGACAAAGTGAATAACAACATACATTGGGTAAAGAAGCTGTATTCAATAAATGGTGCTGAGAAAATTGGATAGCCACAGCAGAAAAATGAAACAGGATTCCTATCCCTCACCACCCAAAAATTAATTCAAGATGGACAAAAGACTTAAATGTAAGACACAAAACCAAACAATTTTAGAAGAAAATGCTGAAAAAATCTCTTATACATATGAGCCTAGGCAATGAATGTATAAAGAAGACCCCAATGGCAATCACAACAACAAAACTAAATAAATGGGACTTGATTAATTAAACAGTGTCTGTGAGCCTGTAATCTTAGCACTCTGGAGGCCAAGGCCGATGGATCGCCTGACCTCAGGAGTTTGAGAACAGCCTAAGCAAGAGTGAGATCCTGTCTCTACTAAAATAGGAAAACTCTATAGGTGTTGTGACGGGTACCTGTAGTCCCAACTACTCAGGAGGCTAAGGCAGGAGGATCACTTGAGCCCAAGAGTTTGAGTTGCTGTGAGCTATAATGCCATAGCATTCCACCCACAGCCACAAAGTGAGACTTTGTCTTAAAAAACAAAATTAAAAAGTGAAATAAAAATAAAATAAAAAGCTTCTTCACAGCTAAGGAAATCGTCAACACAGCAAATAGACAATCTATGAAATGAGAGAAAATATTCAAAAGCTATATATGCAATAAAGGACTCATAACTAGAACCTACAAAGAAACTTAAACAAATTAACAAGTAAAAAACAAAAAATCCCATTAAAAATGGTCAAAAGACACGAACAGAGGTTTTTCAAAAGGAGATAGATAAACGGCCAATAAATACATAAAAATGTTCAAATGTTAATTATCAGAAAAATGCAAATTAAAACCACAATGAGAAATCACTTTACCCCTGTTACAATGGTTTCTGAAAATGAGCAGAACCTCTATGAAAACCAACATGGAGATTCCTCAAAGAAATAAAAGTTGACCTACCATTTGATCCAGAAATTCCACTATTGGGTATTTACCCAGAGGAAAAGAAGTCAACTTATCAAAAAGACACCTATACTAAAATGTTTATTGCAGCACAATTCACAGCTGCAAAGATGTGGAATCAACCTTAGTGATCATCAATTCATGAGTTACTTAACAAAGTGTGGTATATGTATGCCATGGAACACTACTCAGCCACGAAGCAGGGTGACTTATTGCCTTTTACAACAATTTTTATGGAACTTAAGACCAGTATCCTAAGTGATGTATCTAAAGAATGGAAAAACAAACACCAGATGTATTCGCTATTAAATTGGGACTAACCAACAAGCACATAGGTACACAGAGGGAAGTAAAACTCAGTGGAGATCAACCAGGTGAGAAGAAGGAAGAGGGAAAAAAACCGACCTCATGGGTACAATGAACACTTTCTGGGGGATGGGCACAGTTATAACCCTGGTTCAAGCATAACAACATGTAACAAAAATGTTTTGAAAACAAAACAAAACAACGAGGTTTCCTCTGTAGGCAACTGGGCCCAGCCCTGTGGAGACCCTCTGAGAAACCGTATGGAACATGTCTTGGATTGTCCTGGAAGATGAGGAAGCTGGTATGTAAATTCCTCAATCCTGCCCTCCTATTTGAAGGTTAATGCAAATCGCATCTGGCCTGACCTATCTGCAGGCTAAGCATTTCTCCACACAGCCAGAGAAGGCCCTCAGGCAGAGACCCCGTGCTCAAGGCAGGAGGCTGTCAGCACGTACTGCCACTGTCCACCCCAGTGGTAAGCAACCCCCAGGGTAGGCTGGGAGGATAAGACAGAGTGGTAAAGCTGTCAGCTATAAAGTCTTCTACAGTTACTGTTGAGTTTATTTAAATTGTTGAGTTTTAATATAGTTGCTACTTCTAATGAAATGTAATGCTCAGAAGTACTGAAGGTGCTTTGTTCTAAGAAAATTAAGGGTGGTTTTCTAGTTTGTTTTTTTTTTTTTTAACCAAACCAAAAGATACATGTCAGATTTGATTTTCTATGAAATACTGAGTTATCAAGACAATTTTACTTTCATGAAGTCAAATTTTCCTTATATAGGCCAATTTCTAAGATTTAGAAACTGGTTCTTGCCAGGAGTATGCTCTTTATTTTTCTTGAGATTTTATCTTTTTTTTTTTTTAGAGTAATACATGCTATTAATAATAATTATAGAAAAATTATAAAATACACACCGAAAATTAAAAATAAGATATTTCATTGGTCCCACTAAATACTTCCACAGAAAAAGAACATGGAATAATCTGTCCGTAGGACCTAAGCATTTGCCTCAAAGATTATCTACTATTATAAGCTCATTGTATTATTAAAGGACAAGCTACTTGGAATTCTCTAAAGACTTAAAATTTTATAAAGAGAATTAACAGCCTAATGAGAATACTGTTGCTAATATTGAAGACATGTAGAATTTTTTAAGATATGAATTTGGTCTTGATTTCTAATTTTCCTGCCTTATGATAATGGGGCATGTCCTGCCTGATGTTAATATTTTGAACGTATGTTTCATCCTTGGCCATTTATGAATTTGTGCACATATTCCAAAGATTTTCAGAAAAGGTTCTGTTGTCTCCAGTTTTTGTTTGTTTGTTTGTTTGTTTTTGAGACAGAGTCTCTCTCTGTCGCCCTGGGTAGAGTGCTGTGGCGTCGTAGCTCACAAAAACCTCGAAATCTTGGGCTCAAGCAATCTTCTTGCCTCAGCCTCCCAAGAAGCTGGGACTACAGGCACCTACCACAACACACAGCCAAGTTTTGTCTATTTTTATTAGAAACAGGGTCTCACTCTTGCTCATCCTGGTCTTGAACTCCTAAGCTCAAGTGATCCATCCACCTTAGCCTCCCCAGAGTGCTAGGATTACAGGTGTGAGACATGGTGCCCAGCTGTGGTCCCTGCTTTTTAGGGGACATTCTTGTGCTACATTCTTCACACTGAAGTCATGAAGATTTATGGGAAACACATCAAAATACCACCTTGCATATATTCTGTATTTATCAGTCAAACACCTCAGGGATATGCTGTAACTATAGCAATTTCATCAAATATGATGCCCTGAGAAAAGCTCTAGTTGGAATTTGTTCTTCATTACAAACTTGAAAGTATAAACTTCTTTAAATATCATCCAAAGCATGCTGGGGCGGAGGTTTTCCAAGGAGGACACCAGAATAGACGAAATGTGTGTCCATACTGTATGCACAGATATACATTCCTTTCAATTCCATTGCACACCACGGAGGACATGGAGCACACAACTGTTAGGATTCCCGGGGAAGTACACTACCTGAAATCGACTAGTAGCTAATATTCTCAACATCATGAGAGGCAAAGAGAGAGGTAAAGAGAAATGGTTGTAAAATAATCTAACTCTCTTTTTCATAGTATTTCAGTCTTACTATAGGTTTAAGGAAGCAATGCAATTATCTTATTTCAGCATCTGATAATCCAAGCAATGCCACATTTAGGGCCTAATTTCCTTTACCTAGAGTTACCAAGAACATCAAAAGCATAGTTTGAGTCAGACCTAAAATGCATAACATTCAGAGTTGCAGAAGCCAAAAGAAAAACCAGAAACAGAAAAAAGAGTGATTAATTCTGCCATTTGCTTCAATCAAAACAGATAAATTAAAAACAGCTTTAATATCTTTACATGCTCTACCTAAACTTTCAAGGATCTTGATTGCTATGGCTATAAAGAAAGTCAGATAAAAAGAATCTAAATTTGCTTCCTAAATTTAGGATGAAAGAATAGTTGGGAGAATTTTCACTCATGAGGGAAAAATATAACTACAAACAAGAAGAATGAACAAAATTAAATCCTGCTCTTAAATTATGTTCAGTAGTTTAGAATGAATAGATTCTTACTGGCTTTTAAAATTCACACTGTTGAGATGTTACAATAATATTTTTTTACTTTCCTATTTTATCTTTGAGAATAAAGTTATGAATTCATATTCTAAAACCTGCAGAGGCTAAAAATCTAGTGATTTAAATAATTTGGTTAATATAATGTGTCATCTTCTAGAATATTCTGCTTTATTTTTACTTATAAAATAATTTGGGTTACTTTATATTTTCAGAATCCATTTAAAAATTAATACATATTATAGGTAGATATATTAGAAACAATGCACATACGTATGTAGAAGAACATTTCTTTTTTCCATTTATTTCTTAGTTGCATATATTCATGGAGTGTAAGTGCAATTTTACTACATTGATACATTGCATTGTGGTGAGTCAGGGCCTTTGAAACACACATCACTGAAGCAACACGCGTTGTGTCTACCAAGCAACTTCTCCTCATCCACACCCCTCCCACACCCTCACTTCTGTGAGTCTCCATTGTCCATCCCTCCCACACTCTGTTCCTATGTGTACACATTAGTTAGCTCCCACTTATAAGTGAGAACAGGCTATATTTGTCTCTCTGTGTTTGAGTTGTTTCACTTAAGATAATGGCCTCATTCTGTCTACTTTGCTGCAAAAGACATGATTTCATTCTTTTTTACAGCTGAAGAGTATTCCATTGTCTATATATACCTCATATTCTTTATCCAATCATCTGTTGATGGATCCTTAGTTTGATTTACTGTCTTAGCTATTATCAATTGTGCTGTGATAAACATATGAGTGCAGGTATCTTTTTTATATCTTGATTTCTTTTCCTTTCAGTAGATACCTAGAAGTGCGATTGCTGAATTATAGAGTAGTTATATTTTTGGTTCCTTGAGAAATCTCTATACTGTTTTCCACAGTGGTTGCACTAATTTACATTACCACCAACAGTGTATAAGAATTCCACTTTCTGTGAGCCCTCACTAACACTTATGGTTTTTTTAAATTTTTTGGTTATTTTGTTTTGTTTTGTTTTGTTTTTGTCTTTGTAATAGGAGCTATCTGATTGCTATGATATCTCATTGTGGTTTTAATTTGCATTTCCGTAATGGTTAATGATATTGAACTTTTTTAATATGCTTGTTGGCCATTTGTTTGTTTTCTTTTGAAAAATATCTATTCTTACCTCCCATTTGATTCTGCAATCCCATTACTAGGCATCTACCCAGAAGAAGAAAAAAAAATTATTTTATCATAAGGACATTTGCACTAGATTATTTGTTGCAACTCAATTTACAATCATGAAAATGTGGAAACAACCTAAATGCCCACCAACCCAGGAATGATTAACAAGGTGTGATATATGTATGCAGCCATTAAAAAAGATGGAGACTTTACATCTTTTGTATTAACCTGGATGAAGCTGAAACACATTCTTCTTAGTTAAGTATCTCGACAATGGAGGACACATGGATCAAGAATCCAACATACTCAACTCTAATATGAAGCCCATAGATGATCTAATAATGCCCACATAAGAGAAAAACTCAAATCAACTCAAGGTGGGGAGAGGGGGGATGAGGAAGTGGGGTGAGGGGAGGAGAGAGAGGGAAGAGTGTGCTCCCACTTAATGGGCACAATATCAGGGGGTATGGCACACCTCTTGGGGGCAGGACACAATAATAAGAGGGACTTTACCTAAAACACACACAGCGTAGGGTGGCACCTGTGGCTCGGTGAATAGGGCGCTGGCCCCATATACTGAGGGTGGCAAGTTCAAACCCGGCCCCAGCCAAACTGCAAAAAAAAGAAAAAAAATGCACAGTGTAACCCATTTCTTTGTACCCTCAAATTAACCCAAAACAAACAAACAAAAAATCTATTCTTGTTCTTAGCCTACTTTGCTGCATGTGGCTGTTTCTAGGCCCCCTGGCAGCTTATACTGGCATTGTTGTTATTGGGTTCTACGGGGCCAATTATTAGGCATCCAGGTGGTTTGTTCAAAAGCTAAAAGGTAATAGGGGGAGGAACGGGCCAGGTGTGTGGGCAAGTTCTCAAGCCTCTGGGATGCTAGTATGATGTGGGTAATGGCCGTAGGGGTAATGGAGCAACCACCTGGGACCAAAAGGGTCTGTCTTGGCATTACTAGTGGTTACAGTGAAGTGGATGTCTAGTGTGCTGTCCCACAGTTGCCCAGGCAGGGCAGTGGATATGGTCCTAGGTGTGCTTAGGAGAGATTTGTTTGTCTTGTCCCTCCCCAGCTGGGTGGCAGCTGCAGCTTCATCGCCTCAAACTCAGCCTGAGAATGTGATGCAGCCCAGTGTTAAACCCTCACAATGGCACTGGCAATAGGCTATGACCATATAGGGTCAATCCCCACTCAGGCATGCAGCTGTAGACAGTGGGGTCCACTTGTGTCTCAGTCTGACTGCAGCCCATTGTAGGGCACTGGGTATTGTCCTTGGTAAGCATAGCAAAGCCTGGTTTCCATGTCCCTTCTCAGCCAGGCAGCAGTAGCTGCTTATCAGCCTAAACTCATCCAAGGCTAGGTAGAGCCCAGCATTAAACTTTCATTATGATGCATAGGGCCTGCAACCAGGGAGAGCCAGGATCTTCACAGGCAAGAAGAGTGAGCAAAAAAGCTGTGTGAAGTGCAATCTGTTTAGATTGCCATCGCACAGCAGCCCAGAGCAGAGCAGAGGGTCCTGTTCCAGGTGTGTGTCAGAGAGCCTGGTCTTCCTTTCCCTCCCCGGCTAGGAGGTAGCTGCAACAATTTCAGCACAAATTCAGCCTAAAGGCACAGTGCAGCCCATTGTTAAACTTTAAAAATGGCACCTTTGACCTGTGATCGAAGAGGGTAGGGTCCCTTCCAGGCAGGCAGCCGAGCAAGAAGCTGTAGAGTATGATCCATTCCTGCTTCAGTCTCAGCAGCAGCTGTGACAGGTTGGCGGGGACTTGCCCAGAGTTGCATGGGAGTCTCCAGTCTCCTCTCTCCCTCCTTAGAGCAGCACGACAGCAGCCCTTGCACCTGTAGTTCCTGGTGTCTAGGCTCTCAGAATCACACCCAGCTGGATGCTCCAGGCTCAGCTGCCTGTGCTTTTTTGTAGGGGTTCCCTTTGGGGTGCAACATCTCTAGACAGCTGCCTATGAGGCACAAGGCCCCATGGATCAGGGCTTCTCCTGTAGCCAGATTCTAAAAGTCTGTTTTAGGGTGTGAAGCCCTGGAGATTTCTCCTTGTTTCCATACATCAAGGAGCTTTTCTTCTCTTTCAGCTGGTTCCCAGTCAGACAAACCACCTTGAATCTTCTCCTTACTTTGATGTTTCCTGTCACTCTGGTAAATCCTAGCATCCTCTCCTAGATTGTCTGTTCAAAATATGATTATCTATTTACTGTCCCAGTTCCTCTTTATAGAAGAGACACGTATTACCACTGTGTACTTGGCCATCCTGCTCCTTTCTGGAGTTCAGTAAGTCAGATCCATCTAGTCAAAGAATATTCACTGAGCATCTACCAAGGGAACATGGTGACAAATCTCTTCAAATAAGTATTCATTTATAGAATATCTTCACATTGTCAAGTAATTGGGTATTATCCTTAAGTATTTAATATGTATGTGTGCATAAATAGATATACATAAACATATGTACACATACCATGTATTTGGTATGTATTCTCTGAGCACATATATGGTAAATATATGTATACATTCACACATATAAACAAAGAAAAAGAAAAATACAGCATATGCCAAAATAATTTAAATCGAACACTTTAAAATTCTTACATTTTATTATTTTTCTGGGGAAAATCTATTCTGTAACAATTTTTTTCAGACAGATAAGATAAAGTTGTGCTTTGGGTGGCGCCTGTGGCTCAAAGGAGTAGGGTGCTGGCCCCATATACCAGAGGTGGCGGGGTCAAACCTGGCCCCGGCCAAAAACTGCAAAAAAAAAAAAAAAAAGATAAATTTGTACTTTAAAAATGTTTACTTTTCTGGCTGGGCACAGTAACCAGTGCTTTGGAAGGCTGAGATGGGAGGATCACTTAAGGGCAGAATTTGAGAGCAGCCTGGGCAACATAGTGAGATTCCATCTCTACAAAAACAATTTTAAAAACATAGCCAGCTGTGGTGGTGTAAGCCTGTAGTCCTAGCTACTCAAGAGACTGAGGTAGGAAAATCACTTGAGTCCAGCAGTTTGAGCTTACAGTGAGTTATGATCATGCCACTGCACTCAGCCTGGGTGACAGAGTGAGACCCTGTGCCCCAAAAGATGCTTACTTTTCTATAACAAATGTGCAATTTTTATTCAATGATTCTTTAAATGCTAATATCAAATTCACATGTTATGTTGGGTGGCTTTAAGACACAAAACTTAAATACATACCAAAAAACTACTTCTTAATGTCATAATATGTCTAAGCTCAGTTATTCAACAAATATTTATGCAATATTTGTTCGGTGCCAGGAAGTGTTTGAAGCCCTGGGAGTGCAGAATTTAACAAAACATAGACCCCTGACTTCATAGAGATTTCATGGAACCATTATGCTCTACAGAGGAATCAATCTTGCACTGTTCCCTTATTATCTTTATCATGAGTAATCATGAGATTACTACATCTTGCAATTAGTTCATATACTATATTCTATGGACTGTTAACAAATATTAAGCAAGGTGACTAATCAGTCCTAGGATTGATTAGTCACTCTCTTTTCTATTTTTGATTAACTATACATAATAATGGAGATCAACAACTTTGAATAAGATGCATTATTGGAAGTTGTTAGTTGGTTTGCATAGAAAGGACTCTAAGTGCGTGACAAAATCACTGTCTCTAAATAAATAAATAAGTAAAGTGGCAGTTTAAACAAACAAAAAAAGAACTCTAAGTGCAGTGTGAGCCTTAAAAGTAATCAAGTACCAGTGTAAGAAAATGAACATGGAAAGTAATCCTATATAGGTAATTCATTTTATAAATAGATTTGTAATCTTTATAAAGCCATTACTAATTGTTCCACTTGCATAACATATAATTAAATGGAAGGTTTATGGCTCCAACACTATTACAGTAGGAGAAAAAAATGTCCAGCCATAGGGCTAATAAGTACTAGAAAATTGGCTTTGATTTGAACAATGATAATAATGCTCCCAACTACAGGCTAAAGTTACAACTTACTCTTACTTAAAATGAATCATTACAACTAACATTTAATTAAAACACTGACCTTGCCATACACCGTGCATTTCATATTCATCATCTTTAATCTTCACAGTAACCCTCCCCCATCTACAAGGGGGGATTATTTTCCTACTTTACTAATGAGAAAACAGTAAGGGAGGTGAAGTGACCTGTCTGGGATGATGGAGTAAGACAGTATTCAGGATGTGCTTTTTGACACATGCTATTACTTATCCCCAAAAGTGTCAAACTCACTGGTGCCTAATTAGCCTACTGAGCCCACTAAATCAGACCTAGGACTCAAAACTCTCAAGTTTGTAGTACCATATATAATTCAGCTAACTGGAGAAACAAAATAATTTTATTTTTTTAATATAATAAACTCTTTGAGACAGTTCTGCTATTTCTTTGCCTTTCTACTTTAACTTTTCTTCACATTTATCCAAAAAAGGAATGAGCACAGATAATCAAAACTAAGTTCTTAGTCATTGTTATTTTATGATTAAATACTTGAAGAAAACTAGCCTTCCTAACCTTGAATTCTCTGAGTTAGCTAAACAATCCCAGAAAATCCTATTTTATGGCCAGTGGAATGAAATTTGAAAACAAAAATAGTAATAATGATAAACCAGACTTGTAGTATCTTAAATCCATTTTAAGTGAACGAAACATCTCCCAATTCTACTTCTCCCCCACCTATAATAGCAGACTTGCTCCCCTAGTCGGGATATAACTGAAGAACAATTCATTACCATGAAGTTAAAGCATAACAGAATACATAAAAGGGAAAGAAACTACTTTTTCCCATTGGCAATGCCTTTTGGAGGTGATCCTTACACAAAATATGTATTTTGGATGATTTATATCTGTAATATTTTTCTTAAATATGAATGAAAACACACATATGAATAAATAAAGGAGTATACAGAAGCAGTTATTGAATTATCACATTCTAGATTTGGGGAATTAAATAGTGTGGGGGAAAGCTGGAATTTAGACTTGCCAAAAGACAGACACTTAAAGGAAACGAAAAATTGGCAGGAGATTTTGCCGTGGTATACATATATGATGGTAATTTTGAAATCCATATGTCTCATTTTGTAAGCAGCCTTTGATGGAGCTGTTTCAAAATGAATGAGATTCATTTAAACTATTTCCTCCACCCAAAGAACCTGAACTTGACAGACATGAACTAAACTAATCTAACCTGTTTTTGCAATATCAGGATCTCCTGGGAATCCAGCCAACCAAGAAAAAATAACAAGTATGGTAGAAACAAAATCACATACAGCGTAGCCCGACTAAAATGTAGGCTGAATTTGTATGAATACGCAGAACCAAAATCAACCTTTGACTAGCAGAGGGAAGAGAAATGCATAGTAAAATATATGTCTGGAAAATGGCCTTGATTAAAATTGTCTAGTGCAGCGGTTCTCAACCTTCCTAATGTCACGATGTATTTTCACTGTTACAAAGGGGTCGCAGCCCACAGGTTGAGAACCGCTGGTCTAGTGAGTTCTTCAGAGGTGTGGTCTGAGTGAATGCCAGAAACAACAAGAAGAATTTTTGACAAATATTTTGCTATTCCATACCTAAAGGCTCTTATACTTGTGTGATGGGAATATGTTGAGATTAGCTTGGGGGCAGAGAAGGTTCTTTTAAAAAATAAAAAAGTAGGGGAGTGCCTGTAGCTCAAAGGAGTAAGGTGCCAGCCCCATATGCTGGAGGTGGTGGGTTCAAACCCAACCCTGGCCAAAAACTGCAAAAAAAAAAAAAGAAGTAAAAAAATAAAAAAGTAGTTGTGGGGGCAGAAATAGTGCCAGGACTGGAAATTCTAGACTAAAATTAAGGCAAGAAGAGAACTGATATTTTCATTTCCGTTTTCTAATAAATAACAACACATGGACTTTGATATGTATTAGATGAAATCTTTCAATAAACTTCCAAGGAAGATGAACCTTCCAGAGAGCCTGAGGATATATTCATATAAATATAAACCCTAAAACATGGGAATATAGCAGTTAACAAAGATTCTCTGCTTTTCTTTCTTTCTTTCTTTCTTTCTTTCTTTCTTTCTTTCTTTTTTTTTTTTTTTTTGTAAAGGCATTGTCTTAAAGAAGAGAGGATATATGATATACTCTTCCTAACCCAAGATTTTTCTCCTTGACTTGTACTAAGATGAATTTGAATTTGTTATATGTAAATGACATTGATAGCTTTCTAAGTAGTGTTATTTAAGGAGCATTAGAATGGCTACTTAAAATTTCTTCCACAGTCCTGATGTTCTTTTATTACACAGTCACCTCATGGTTCATTGGACTATAATTCCTAAGGGTACACAGCTAAAACACACTTAATATTCCAGTGGAGAATAACCCATTAGGCTCTTATATAACTCTTCAATGGTGATATGCACAGCAGACTGCATTCTACAATAGCACTTATAGGAGAGGAAATGTGATTGGAGGTAATGTACATGTCAACTCTGAGTAGAACGAAAAGAGAGACGTTCTAGGAAGGTGAGATTGAGCTGGTTATTGCAACCTCAAGGTTCTTCAGGAAAACCAGAGAATCAAGTAAAAACTGGCTGCTTGTGAAAAAGGAAAATAAGAAGAAGGAAAAGTTATAGAAAGAAAGATGGAATATACCAATGATAAACTTAGGTGACTCCATCACTGTTTCCTGGAGAGACTCACTTCAAAATTAGGGGCACAAAATCTAACTACCCTGAACATATTTTTCCATCCAACAAAATTTATCTTACTCTCACCCTTAGCTTTCCTAAGATTATAATTATATCCTACATTTTTTTTTTCTTTTTTTTTTTTTGAGACAGAGCCTCAAGCTGTCGCCCTGGGTAGAGTTTCATGGCATCACAGCTCACAGCAACCTCCAACTCCTGGGCTTAAGTGATTCTCTTGCTTCAGCCTGCCAAGTAGCTGGGACCACAGGCACCCATAACAACGCCCAGTCATTTTTTGGTTGCTATTGTCACTGTCGTTCGGCAGGCCCGGGCTGGATTCGAACCCACCAGCTCCGGTGTATGTGGCTGGCGCCTTAGCTGCTTGAGCCAAAGGCACGGAGCCTATATCGTAGATTTTATTACTAAAATATACCGTAGAGATTATCTAGCTCAAACTGTTCAATTAAAGCAGTGGTTGCCAACCTTTTTGGGACCAGGGATCAGTTTCACTAGAAGACAATTTTTCTAGAAACTGGGGCATGGTGGATCTGACCGGAGGCAGAACTCAGATGGTGATGTCAGCCCTAGGGAGAGAGGCTGTAAATACAGGTGCTTTGCTTGCTTCCCTGGCACTCACCCCCTGCCACTTCCTACCGGCCACAAACATATCAGTCCACAGCTCAGGGATTGGGGACTACAGAATTAGAGGATATGGAAACTGAGGCCAGAAATGTTAAGTAACCTAATGTTATATTCTAGCCATCTTTCTGATATTTTATATTCAGGCTGCAAAATGTGTCTTGAGATTGATTATAAAACTACATTACCATCCTGCAACACCTTGGAATAAAAGACCTATGAAGATCAAGTGACTCTTCTTGCGTAAACAGCTCTTTCTAGATAACTGTGTTTATTGGAGTCCGATTTTAATTTTCTCTGTGTATCTAATAAGCTGTTTAAACCAATTCTTAAACCACGTCTGTTTGTTTGAATTCCAAGATTGCATAAATATGGTTGTGCATAAGTATCTAGAGCAGTGGTTCTCAACCTTCCTAATACTGCAATGTATTTTCATTGTTACAAAGGGGTCATGACCTGCAGGTTGAGAACTGCTGATCTAGAGGACTATTTCTCTGGGTGTTATCCTCATTGTTTTTATTAGAATCAGCTGGGATGATTGCAAAAGGCTTGTGTCTTGAGCTCTACCATCCCAAGCCTACTGTTGTGGACAGAATAACGGCCCCCTAAAGATGTCCACATCCTGTTTCTCAAAGCCAGTGACTATGTTACGTTTCCTGGCAAAGGAAGATTCAGTCTGCACATGGAAGTCAGGTTGCTGGTCAGCTGACCCTAAAAAAGGAGATGAGCCCAGGTTATCCAGGTGGGTCAAATGTCATCATCACAAGCCTTCTTAAAAGTTGAATGAGCAACCAAATCAAATAAGAGATCAGTGAGAGGAAAATATGACTGCAAAAGAAAGAGGCAGAGATGCAGAGGTGTCTGGCTTTGAAGATAAAGAATGGGAGTTTTGACCCAAAGAATGTGGTTCCCTCTAGAAGCAAGAAAACAGCCTTCCTCTGGAGCCTCCATGGAAGAACATGGCTCTGTTAATACCTTGATCTTAACCCAGTATGACATATTTGAACTTCTAACCTGCAGATATGTTAAAGTAATAAATTTATGTTACTTAAACCACTAAGTGTATAGTAATTTATTACAATAGCAACAGGAAATTAAAATAAATACCAAATCAAAATCTCTAGATATGGCTCAGCACCTGTAACACAGTGGTTATTATGGCACCAGCCACATGGACTAAGGTTAGCAGGTTCAAACCTGGCCCAGGCCAGCTAAACAACAACTGCAACAAAAAAAAATAGGCAGGCATTGTGGCTATTAGTAGTAGCCTGTAGTCCCAGCTACTTGGGAGGCTGAAACAAGAGAATTGCTTAAGCCCAAGAGTTTGGGGTTCCTGTAAGCTGTGACGCCACGGCACTCCACCAAGAGTGGCATAGTGAGACTTTGTCTAAAAAAAAAAAAAAAAAAAAAAAACTCTAGATATAAGATCCAGGAATTGGTTGCCTTATCAACTTCCTAGGTGATTTCTTTTTACTCTAACATTCAAAAACTGGTCTTGAGTTCCTTTTTAAAAACTTAAAGATATTTTAAAGGAAAGGTAAATTTCTAACCTTCATCATATAAGCAAAAAAAGAAAGAAATCTAAAAACTTGAAGAAGTTAATAAATGGTTAAATAAACAAGTTAATTAACTTGTTCAGTGATCTATGCTGAACACTCCTTACCAGGATTATTAAGTATTTTTTTAAAGTAAAAGACAGGGTTTCTCTATTCAAGTGGTATCGTGTTCAAGGGAAGGAAAGATTAACGTTGGCTGGAATAGATGGATTTTCAATGGCATTGAACATATGAAGTATTAGTGAAGAAAATATTTAGAAAAGCAAAGATGTAATGTTAGCAGCTAAAATGGTGCATCTTAAAGGGCCATAAACCAACCTGATTAACATGAGCTAAGGGAGCTGTGAGAAGTCTGTGGCTATAGTGGGGCCATCTGGGAAATAAAGTTGGATAGTTAGTGTGGACATTGATTGTAGAAAGCTAAATGAGGTAAAGATTTTCACCTAAACTGTGGACAGATTGTTATTGAATGGAATGCTGTTGGGTGTTTCTAAAAATGGTTACCTAATAAAAGTGGTCCTTGAAAAATATTGATCTGCTGTGCTATGTACAATAAACAAAGGAATGAGCCAAGGTGACCATTAAATCAGAATGCTGTAGTGTAACTTGTGTATACAGTGCCTACGGATGTATTAAAAAAAAAATAAAGACATAAAGATATCAGTATGAACTCGTGTTTAGTTTGATACAGACATAAATGGGTATATACAGAAATACCTGTCTATAGTGGTCAAAGGCAGCGGCTCAGGCATGTAAGCTGACCACTCTGGGAGGCCAAGGTAGGAGGATTGCTTGAGGTCAGTAGTTTAAGACCATCCTGAACAAGAGCAAGACCTTGTCTCTATACAAACTAAAAGTTAGCTGGGAGTAGTGACACACTGCTCAGGAGGCTGAGGTAGGAAGATTGCTTAAGCCCGGGAGGGTGAGATTGCAGTGAACTATAATCATGTCACTGTACTCTAGCCAGGTGACAAAGGGAGACTATGAAAAGAAAAAAAAAAAAGAAAGAAAAGTGTTGATGTGTGTATAAAAATGGATTAGTACACATATACATATTTCATGCTATTTCAGATGCGAGAACCTAAAAGGAACTAGGCTCCAGCAGCAAGGAGCATACCCAGTACCCAAATTTTGATTGCTAATACCGTTTGTCAATTAAAGGAACTGGGATTCCCTGGAGACGCGGTTGGTTCTAGGACTGTGGCAGTGGAGTAGGCAGAATAATGCCCCTACTCCCACCAAAGATGTCCATATGCTCATTCCCAGAATCCCTGAATAGATTGTGTCAAATGGCCAAGGAGAGTTAAGATAGGCGATGGACTTAAGTTTACTAAAACAATTGACGGTAATACAGGGAAATTATCATGGATTTTTTGAGTGGGCCCTATGTAACCACGAGGGTCCTTAAATGAGAAGAGAGAGATAGTGTGAGAAGGGACCAAACCAGTCCTGCCGGCTTTGAATATGGACTAGTGGAGCCATGAGCCAAGGGGACCGAAGCACCTAGAGTCCAGAAGATGATGGAAATGATTAAAAACAAAATTTTCCCTAGAGCCTCCAGAATTAATGCAGCCCTGCCTATACCTCAATTTTAGACCAATGGGACCCATTCTAGAATTATGAGCTCCAGAATTTACAGGACAATAAATTTGTATTGTTTTAAGCTACTGAGTTTGTGATGAGTTGTTACAATAGCAATTGGAAATATATAAGATGACCTTAGAGCATCGTATACTGTCAGAACGTAAGAAAGGGAAGGGAGAAATGAGGAACAGAAGATGGAGGGACAGACAGGGGAGAGAAGGAGGGAGGGAAAGAGAAAGAAAGGAAGAAAGAGAAGGAACCATGACAGTGAGGTGTGTCAGAGGGACACAGGAGCTGGGTCAAAGAGTTCCCAGTGGCTAACGCAGGAACAATTTGAGCAAAAAGATAAAATACATAAACAACATGGTATTGTATTATAACCCACAGTATAAAATAAATATCCATGATTTCATACCTAAATCAGTAAATAATGAAAAAATAAATGGAGGATAATGGACAAATCTCCATGTAGAATTTCAACTAATTCATGAAGTTACTCTGTCCTTAGAGAAGGGACAATAACTACCCACAAGTGAGAGCTACACTTACTTAGTAACTTTCTTCCAAAGAATAAAGTAACATTTAGAAAGGGAGGGACAGAGAATAACTTACCAGTGGAGAAACCTGACAAATACCACCTCAACCAGGAGATCAAGGCTAACATAAACAACAATAAATCATGTCGACAGCAGTTACTCTTGATATGATATTATGAGAATGGCAGTTTGCCCTTGCTATTTTCTTCCCGAAAACTTACAACTCCAATATAATCATAAGGAAAATTTCATTAAAACCCCAAATGAGGGACATTCTACAACACCTGAACAGTATTCCTCAAAACTTGATGAAAGTCTGAGTAACTGTCCAGCCAAAAGAAGCCCAAGAAGACATGAAAACAAAACATAATGTGCTACTCTGGATGAGGTTCTGAAATAGAAAAGACATCAGGTAAAAACTGAACAAGTCTGAATAAGGCATGAACTCTAGTTAATAACAATTTATCAATATCATTTCATTAGTTGTACCAAATGTCCCATACTGATGTTAAGATGCTAAGGACAGGGAAGCTGAGTGTAGTTTGTAAAATAGTTCTCCAGATTATTCTTGCAATTTCCAGTAAGTCTAAGTCTCTTACAAAATAGTTTATTTTTTAAATGGCAGAGTAATTGTAGAGGAAGAAACGTGTCATGCAAGATTTTAAAGGAAGTAACAACTGGTTTGGTGATTGATTAGATTACGCAGATGAAAAAGTAATGAATAAGTTACAAATTATACCAAAGTTTTAGGCCTGAATAGTCAGGAGAACGCAATGCAGTGACAGGGAAGCAGCTTGCTGGTGGTTGAGCCAACGATAAGTCTGGGACACAACAAAACTATCCAAAAATGAATAATTCAAGAATAAATGTAATCAACAGCTGGCAATAAGGAATTTGATGCTGGGTGAAAGTTTGTAAATGGAAACATGGATATAGATGCAGTTTTAATCATATAACCAGTAAATATGTCCATAAAATAGCTGCTTGTAGGCCCTGTGTGGAAAAGGGGAGGGACGTATATACTAAAATGTACATTCCAGGCTTACGTCCATATAAAGGTAACAACAGAAAACAGTGAACAGACTTAGACAGAGGTAGCTAGGAGTTCAGGAGTTCAGTAGAGAGAGGCACTGATTGAAATCAGTTAGAAAAAGATGATGTGTTCCCCCAAGATTCATATGCTAAATCCTTAATTCCCTGGATCTGGAGATGGGCTTCTAAGGAAGCAATTAAAGTTAAAGGAGGCGGCGAGTGTGGGCCATGATCCAATAGGCTTAGTGTGCTTACAAGAGGCGACGCCAGAAAGCTTCTTCTTCTCACTCCACCCCAAGGCCATGAGGACAGATGAAGAAGGTGGCCTGGGGCGGCACCTGTGGCTCAAAGGAGTAGGGCACTGGCCCCATATACCAGAGGTGGCAGGTTCAAACCCAGGCCCCGCCAAAAACTGCAAAAAAAAAAAAGGAAGGTGGCCAGAAAGGTATCTGCTCCCCAAGTGGACACCAAATTAGATAAAATCCTGATCTTGGACTCTCCAGCTTCCAGACTGTAAGAAAATTAATTTTCTGTTCAAGCTATCCAGGTTGTGGCATTTTGTCATGGCACCTTGAGATGTGCACTATAAATGGCTACAAGAAGGTAAAATGAAGAAATGTCAATAATGAAAGTGGTAAGAAGCAAGCTAAGATAATGAAGCAGAAAGTAAGTTGAGGAAAAACCAACTTTCATTTATTTGTTCCTAATTACATTGAAAAAAAATATGAAGGGAGGACAAAGTCTTGCTCTATTGCCCAAGATAGATTGCAGGGGCATGATCATAGCTCACAACAACTTCAGACTCCTAGGCTCACATGATCCTCATGTCTCAGCCTCCGAAGGAGGAGGATTACAGGACGCACCAGCACACCTACCTAATTTTTCTACTTTTTTGTAGAGACAGGGTCTTGCTGTGTTGTTCAGGCTCGTCTCAAACTCCTGGCCTCAAGCAATCTTCCCACCTCTGCGTCCCAAAGTCTTATGATTACAGGTGTAAGTCGCCACTCCAGGTCTATTACTGAAAATGTATTTGAACCAGACGTTGTACTAGATCACGACCATGGGATAATAAGACATAACTTCTACCTACATAGAACTTACGTTCTGTGATGTGTCACAAACAAGGAACATAGACAAATAAGCTAGATAGAGACTGTGAAAAGGACTTCAAGGGAGATGCCCTTAAGAATAATTGTGTTTAATGCAAGTACGCCTTGAGTGGTCAAATAACTTTCTGAGGAGATGGCCCTTAAGCTGAGATCTGAAAGCTAAAAATGAACTAGCTATGCAAAGTGCTGCCGAGTGTTGTAAGAGCTTTGTAAGCAAAGAGAACAGGAAATGCAGATGCCACAGCTTCAGAAAGCACGTGGGAGATTTGAAAAACAGAAAAGAAACTAGTTGTATGGGCATAAAATAATCAAGGGAGAACACGATGAGTGGAAGGTGGCATAGTAGAGGTATCGAAAAGCCACGTCATCTTGTCTTACAGGACAGCATAGGAAGTATGGATATATTTCTTTCTTTTTTTTTTTGAGATAGAGCCTCAAGCTGTCACACTGGCTAGAGTGCTGTGGCATCACAGCTCACAGCAACCTCCAACTCCTGGGCTCAAGCGATTCTCCTGCCTCCACCTCCCAAGTAGCTGGGACTACTGGCACCCGCCAAAACGCCCAGCTTTTTTTTGTTGCAGCCATCATTGTTGTTTGGTGGGCCGGGCTGGATTCGAACCTGCCAGCTCAGGTGTATGTGGCTGGTGCCTTAGCTGCTTGAGCCACAGGTGCTGAGCCTATGGATATATTTCTAAGACAATGAGAAGCCATTGAATGAATCCAAGAAACAAGTGATACACCTGATTCATGTTTTTAAATGATGACACCTGATTGCTATGTGAAAAAAATATTTTAGGTAAGAGCAAGAAAAGAACCAAAGGGGCCAGTTATGAAGCTATTTCAAATAGTATAGGAAGAGACTCTGGTGACTTAATTTAGGATGATGGTATATAGATGGAGGAAGTGGCAGAACTTGAGCTAAATTTTGATTGTAGAAAGACATGAGCTAGATAGATTTAATGTAGGGAAATTTAAGGCTAGGCTCAATGGCTCACACCTATAATCCTAGCACTCTGGGAGGCCAAGGCAGGTGGATTGCCAGAGCTCACGAGTTCAAAATCAGCCTGAGCCACAGCAAGACCTTGTTTTTAAAAATAGCCAGGACATTGTGGAGGGCACCTATAGCCCAAGCTACTTGGGAGGCTGAGACAAGAGAATCGCTTGAGCCCAAGTGTTTGAGGTTGCTGTGAGCTGTGACACCACTGTCACTCTACCAGGGGCGACAAAGTGAGACTCTGTCTCAAAAAAATTAATTAATTAAATTAAATAACAAATAAATGTAGGGAACTTTAAAAAGAGAGGAATTAAAGCCGATACCTGAGAGTGAATTAAGAAAATGGGAGAATGATGGTGCCATGTACTGAGATGAGGAAGAGTAGCAAAAGGCTAGGTTTGTGAAGAAAATCAAAAGCTCATTTTTGGACATTGGGCGAGAAATTAATTTTGAAAGCCAGGGGCATCTACAGTACAAAGCACTTACATTTATGAAACAAAGTATTATCACTTGATGGAGAAGTTCTACAGAACTGATAGAAGGCTAGCTCTCAGCCTGGGCAGGAAGATGGAGAAGGAGCGACACTGAGGTCCGAGGAAAGCCAGAAGGGTGATGTCACAGCACCCAGAAAAGAAAGGTCTTCAAGAGGGCATGTTTCCCCATGGGTAACGCCAGCGAGGCGTCAAGTGAGGCAAGGGCAGAGGAGTCAGGTTTGGCAATGCAGAGACTGTGGGAGACCTTGACAAAGGGAGTTTGAGTGCAGAGGTGGAAACAGAAGCTAAACTAGAACGGGGTAAAGAATTAATTGGAAGTAAGAAAGTGTGATAGTGAGGGTTGATAACATGTTGAAGACATTTAGTAGAAAGGTGAAAAGTAACAGAGTATTAATGAGGGGAAAATGTGGGGTCAAAGGAGGTATTTACTTTTTCTTTTTTTAAACAGGGAACATGTTAGATATGTTGATAGTTATGACTCAGTAGAAAGAGTGACAGTGTTGCTGCCAGATAGAGGAGAGATGACTCCTATTCTGGGAAAAAGCAAGAGAGGATTAAAACCAGGAAAAAGTGGAAGGATTTGCATTTGAGAAGCAGGGATATTTCCTTCACTCTAACAATCAGGACATGGGTTTTGTTTGGTTAGGCTTAGTGTGGAAAGATAATGGAATTTACCTTTGATGACTTCTATTTTCTCAGGTTAAGCCCGGGAAGGGATGTGAAGCGAGAAGAGAAGGTTTGAAACAGTCATTTGAGAGAGTAAAAAGCAAATTTAGTAGGAAAACACTTAAGAATGCTACGCAGTATCGAATGGCTAGTAAATGTCAAGTGTTATAGGTCAGCCTCATGTTTTCCACCAACGTTCAGCTGCTGAATTCCAGGTAAGCAGAGGGGGGAATGGTGGGGAAGTTACAATGGGGTTAAAGAACGGCACCCCTGGAAGGCTGAGGTAAGTGAATTGGAAAAACAGGAGGTGATGGTCATAAAGTAGAATACTTAAGAATTTAGGAGGCATTTTCAGTAGTGGTGAGAAGCTCTAGCGCTCACATGAGAAGGCGGCAAAGGTGGAGTTGAGGAAGTGTGAAAGGAGAGGGGAGGAGTGGAGGGACTGAAGTTTAGGGTCTCTCATCTATGTCATTCCCGGAATCACTAAGAACAGTGACGAGAATTAAGGTGCACAGGAAGGGAGTGAGTCGGTAAAGTCATAAATAAATGAGAAGAAATGATCAGGAAGGTGGATGGAATCAACCACTAAGTAGAAGTGATAGGTAGTAAAACCCAACAATCAAAGATTTTGAGCATAACATTTATAAATCACACATATAGTATTCTAAAGATATATCTTTTTTTGTTGTTGTTGTTTATTTTATTTTATTTTTATTTTTTTTGAGACAGAGCCTCAAGCTGTCTGTCATCCTGGATAGAGTGCTGTGGCATCACAACTTACAGCAACCTCCAACTTTTGGGCTTAAGTGGTTCTCTTGCCTCAGCCTTCTAAGTAGCTGGGACTACAGGTGCATCACAATACCCAGCTATTTTTTAATTGTATATTTCTTTGTTGTTTGGCAGCCCAGGCTGGATTCGAACCCACCAGCTCCAGTGTATGTGGCTGGCACCCTAGATGCTTGAGTTATAGGCACCAAGCCTGATATAAATATTATTAAAAAACTTTTAAAGGATAGAATATATACATAAAATTATCTTTAAATCTACCATTTTATTTTAGTTATTAATACTATAATTTTTTGATCTCATTAGAAAGTTATTAATCATTTTACAATGGGAAATACTTTATTTTTTGAAATTTTGTCACCAAGTGATTCAAAGGTCTGATTCTATGTTTATTTTATCTTCATACATGATTTTAATGACTTTCGTAACTGAAAAAGAAATTTCACAAAAGCATTTATGTCCAAGAGAAAGAAATGTATCATTTTCTACCAAATTCTGATACTCATTTTTAATCTGTTTATCATTTTTGAGAATTTGATATCATTTTTCAATCCTACTTATCAAATATGCAAATGTTTTAACAACTTTCATTTAGTAAATTTCAATTTACCCCAACATCATTCAGCTTTTTTATAAGCAAATAAAAAGGTATAATATTCTTACATAATAAATAAATTTAAAACACACTAAATTCTTTATGTGCAAGATTTAGAATAAATTAGAAAACTTTTAAGAATGCACATAAGGGGATTTATAGGCACGATAATGAAACATTTTTAGCTATATCACCTAAATATGGAAATAATTTTTTTTTTTTTATTTTGAGACAAGAGTCTCACTCTGTTTGTTGCCCTGGGAAGAGTGCAATGACATCATCATATCTCACAGCAACCTCAAACTCTTGGGCTTGAACAGTCCTCTTGCTGGGACTACAGGCATCTGCCATGACACCACCTAGTTTTTCTATTTTTAGTAGAAATGGGCTCTTCCTTTTGCTGAAGGGGGTCTTGAACTCCTAAGCTCAAGGAATCCATCTGCCTCAATATGGAAACAATTTTCAACATTTATATTCAAAGTGCACACCCCATAACACAAATTTCTTTTAAAACAAGATACTGTTAAGACCAAATTCCACCACTGAGAGATCACTAGACACACATGCAAAAAACAAAGGAGTGACTTTATTCAAGCATGCTCCGGCCGGACGTCCAGCAGAACTCTGCTCAGAGGGGACGACCCCAAAGTAGAAATGATGGCAGGTTTTATACTCTTTGGCATGATGCATTTTGGGTTGCAACAAAACGTGGGGGAAATTTCCAGGGGGAAACCAGGACCAAGTTGAGGGGTTGGTCGGGGCAGGGACTGAGGTAACTTAGGAGTTTTAGAATTGGCTGGCTCTATCCTGGACTGGCCCTACCTGGAGGCTGTGAGAACAAAGGAGTGCATGTTGGATTAGCTGGCTCTATCTGGAACTGACCCCGCCCAGGGGGCTGTGAGACTCAGGAGGGCAGGCCCTTACTGGTTGTGGCTGGGGCACCAGGGCCAACTCTCACCCAGGGGCGGCTGCTGAGAATCTCTCAGCCCCTGGCGAAAGAACAACTCTGCCCCCCTTCCTCAACCTGCTAACTTGCCTTTTTATCTTCTCTCTCTTATATCCCCTATGTCTCCCATCACCCTTAACATCTCTTGGTGGGAGTTAGTTAACATTGCAGTGTTGCAGTCAAAACCCCCTCTTTCTAGCAATTAAAGAGTTACTACAAAGTTTGTTAAAAACTATTTTTTCTGGCTAAAAACAAACCTGTGGTTGCTATGTTACAAGTAGTCTTGAGATAAGGTGCTGGCATTCCGCAGAAGACCCAAGGTCAATTACTCATTTAGAACTAGAGGGAAAAAATGGTCTTTTTAAACTGCAGCCACTCCCCCCACCCCTCCCACTGCAGGGTTAGGATTTGCAGCGGGGCCCTTCAATACTTTCTCACTAATTGCTAAAATACTATCTTTTGTCTTTAAAAGATACAGTAAACATATGGATAGTTGGTTTGTTGTTGTTGTTCTAATTTTTATTTATTTATTATTTTTGAGACAGAGTCTCACTATGTCACCCTTGGTACAGTGCTGTGATGTCACAGCTCAGAGTAACATCAAATTCCTGGGCTTAAGAGATTCTCTTGCCTCAGCCTCCTAAGTAGCTGGGACTACAGGCACCCGCCACAACGCCTGGCCATTTTTTTTTGCAGTTGTCATTGTTGTTCAGCTGGCCCGGGCTGGGTTCAAACCCACCAGCCTCTCTGTATATGGCTGGTGCTATAACCACTGTGCTATGGGTGCCAAGTCTGTTGTTTTCTTTTTAAAAAGCTTCTCTGCAAAATACAAACTTCAAACTATTGGGGCGGGGGGATTGTAATGAAAATGATTTAGTGCTCTTGGCTCCACCAGTCTCTGGGCGTTTGTGTACTTCTTCCCACAACCATTTCAGTCACATACCCTGTGGACTTCAACCAACCTCACACAGGTACAGCTGAACAGTACCTGTCCTCAAGCCTGGGATTCTCTTTTGATAATAAAGCATAAGATGGATAATATGCCACAGTACTGCTTGGCAGTCACACTGGCACAAGCCAGAAATGTGGGAAATGGGCTCAATATTCAAAGTGCACACCCCATAACACAAATTTCTTTTAAAACAAGATATGGGGTGAAACTTTGTATTAGTTAGGGTTCTCTAGAGAAACAGAACCAATAATGTGTGTGTCTGTGTGTAGGAACAGATTTATTAAGATAATATCATAGCTCATGAGCTTATGGAGGCTGAGATATTCCATAAATCTGTCATCTACAAACTAAAGACCCAGGAAAGCCAGTGTGAAATAGTGAAATATACATTTGGCTTTCTTCCTTGTTTTCTGGCATACAGCTCCTAAAACCTTGTGGTCTCAGAAGTGATAAGAGTGTCTTTTGTATGCTAATGAGATGTCTGGTATCTGGAGGCCCCTAGATATTTCAACATTTGTATTCAAATTGCACATTCCTTAACACAAATTTCTTTAAAAAAACAAGACACTTTCTCATTAATTGCTAAAATACTATTTTTTTTGTCTTCGTTCTCTCATGTATTCACTCATTCCTATGCAGTGATGCCTCCATAAGAACCCAAAAGAGCAGGGTTTGAAAAAGCTTCCAGAAAAGCTTTATCTAAACATGTAGAAATTCGGGGAGAGCAGCCAGTGAGAGCAATGAAAGCCCCAGGCCCCTTCTCCCTTGCCTCACATTATATATCTTTTCCGCCAGGCTGGTTCTCTGTATTCTTTGTAATATCCTTTATAGTAAACGAGCTAACCTAAGTAAAGTGTTTCCCTGAGTTCTGAGAGCCACTCTGGTAAATAAATAGAAAGGTGGGAGGCCATGAGGACCCGGACTTATGGCTGGTCAGTTAGAAGCACAGGCCACAACCGAGGGCTTGCAATTGGCATCTGAAATGAGGGATAGTCTTGTGGAACTCAACCTTCAAACTGTGAGATCTGATGCTATCTCCAAATAGTTGATTTCAGAATTAAATTGAATTAGAGGACACCCCACTGGTATCTGCTGGAGACGTGCTTGCTTGGTGTATAAGAAAATACCCCCATACATCTATTATCAAAAGTGTTATACTGAGTATGTTAAAGTAGAGAGTAGGAAAAATACTTGAGCGTGTTTTTCCCATGTATTATAGTCAGTGATGTAGCTCAAAGGCTAGAGAGCTGATAGTGTAGAATCCATCTGAAGACCGGAGAATCAGGAGCATCCAGAGCAGAAGATTGATGTCCAATCCAAGCAGTCATGCAAGGCGGAGAGCAAATGTATACCTCCTCTATCTTTTCATTATATTCAGGCACTCAACAGATTGTGTGATACTCACCCACACTGTGGGAAGTAACCTGCCATTCTGGGTCTCCAATTCAAATGCTAATATCTTCTAGAAATACTCCTCACAGACACACCTCAAATAATGTTTTACCAGGTATCTGGGCAACCATTGGCCCAGTTAAGTTGACATATAAAATTAGTCATTGCTACCTTTGAACAAAGGAAGAGGACCAGAAGATCATTACTTCTTCATTTCTCCCCACAACGTACTTTCTTGGGAAGATGAATTCATTTACACAGCCTCTTTAAAGATGGTCATGTGGCTCGGCACCTGTAGCTCAAGGGATAGGGCGCCAGCTACGGATACCGAGGCTGGTGGTTCAAACCCTGCCCGGGCCAGCTGACAATAATGACAACTGCAACAACAACAAAAAAAAAATAGCCGGGTGTTGGGGTGGGGGTGGGTGCCTGTAGTCCCAGCTACTTGGGAGGCTGAGGCAAGAGAATCATGTAAGCCCAAGAGTTGGAGATTACTGTGATCTGTGACACCACAGCTCTCTACTAAAGATGGTCATGTAAGCTGAGCCTTTGCATTTGACACTAATGATGACATACTTCATAATGCAACTTTGTATTGGTTTCCTGCTACATTCCCCTGTTTCTTTACTGAGGGGTCCAAAGGTTGCATTACTAGATGAGAATGTAGTACTTAAATCTTTCCCTTGGTCTCAGAGCCCAAGCTAATACAGTTTTTCCTGAGTTAAAGTATGAGCCCTTATCATAAAAAATATATTCACAGTAACATATCCTCTAATTACATAGTATTTCAGATAATATAAGAAATATACAGCAAGTTCTAAAATACTATTTAATTCAATATCATTTGGTTATAATGCTGATGAGAAAAGAAATCTCTTCCTAGCTGGAACCACTGCATATGTGGAGTTTGCATATTCTCCCCAGGTTGGTGTGGATTTTCTCTGGGCACTCTGATTTCTTTCCTTAGACTAACAATGTGCACATTAGATTCATTGGCACATCTAAAATGGTCCCAAGTTGGAGCAAGTGAGGGTGTCACCCTACTTCACGGCAGGGGCCTGTCCAGGCTTGGTTTCCACCTTGTTCCCTGAGCTGCCGAGATAGGTTCTAACCACCTTCGATCCTAACTGGAGTAAGGAGATAAATAAATAACCATACTTGATTTTATCAATCTCTCTTATATGTATGTATAGCTCACATTTATATCAGTATTTAATATTAGAAGTGGTTTGGCTTTATTTAAAATTTTGATATTTTTGTGGCTATGAATATGCTATAGTAACTTAATTCTTCTATCAACTAACTTATGGTAAAATTGGTTGTGTCATACATCATTTTCCTCAAAATAGTGTTTCTTTTTTTTTGAGACAGAGTCTCACTTTGTCACCCTCTGTAGAGTGCTGTAGCGTCACAGCCCACAGCAACCTCAAATTCTTGGGCTTATGTGATTTTCTTGCCTCAGCCTCCCAAGTAGCTGGGACTACAGGGGCCTGCTACAATGCCCAGCTATTTTTGTTGTTGTTCTTGCAGTTGTCATCGTTGTCTAGCTGGCCTGGGCTGGGTTTGAACCTGCCAGCCTCAGTGTATGTGGCTGGCACAACCACTGTGCTACAGACTCCAATCCTAAAATGGAGTTTCTAAGAAGCCATCAATGATACTGAGAACTTAATGCAATCATCTGATCTATTTAACCAAGCACATATAAACTGGGATATATGATAATACAATTTTATATAAATGTGACTACTAGTATAAAATCCTTCATACTGTGGGATTCTATCCTTAGGCATAGTTCACAAATTGTAGATAAAATTTTAACCATTAGACAAAAATGTCTAATTTTGGTCAGTATCAATATGTTAAACATAGTATCTCTATCTAGCTATCTTTTTTATTTTAAAAAATTTAGAGTAAAAGATTTGTTTTTATTTTGAGTCTCACTATGTCGCTCTCAGTAGAGTGCTGTGGCATCACAGCTCACAGTAACCTCAAACTCTTGGGCTTAAGCGATTCTCTTACCTCAGCCTCCCACGTGCCGGGGACCGTACAAATGAAGAGCTTCCTCCGGAAAAACCCCTCCAGCAGTAACTTCCGCTATAGAAGGCTTTCCCCGTATAGACCGTTGGCAATCTCCTATTGGTGGACAAGTGAACCCCACCCGCAGCTCCGCCCT
>CAUYPK010073342.1:0-11025 GCA_963574355.1 Loris lydekkerianus | reverse complement strand
GGTAAATAAGGGTAGCAGGGGAAGAAGGTAGGGTAAAAAACCATGTAGGCCCGTCCACAGGGGATTTTCTAAAATTTCTTTTCTTCTCTTTTCTAGATCTTCTTGGAGTGTTTTGATCTTGTTTTGCATGATCTCAGATCTGTTGGCCTAAAAGTAGCACTTCTGCAAAAATAAACAGATGCCTCCCTTTTTGGCAGTTAATAGGTCTAATCCCCTTCTTGTTGGGGCAAGTATTTAAAGTCTCTTGCCGAAACCCAAATGGGTTTTTTCTCTCTTTTTTTAAAAATTATTAAATCATAGCTGTGTACATTAGTGCAATCGCCTGTACCCTTTCTAACATGCACCGTAGATGTGGCCCCACCCATTACCCTCTTTTTCATACACAGAGTTTGAAACAGTACATTCTCTGAAGGATAAATCCATCTGCAGCAGGCGTGGGGAAAAGCTATGATTGGAGTCATGGTTAACAATATAATCAATATTCTTCTACATTTCTTTTTTGTTGTAGTGTAGGAATTTCAGCTAGTTATTACATTCAATTCCAGTGATTATATTCTATAGAAATTGTTCCCTTTACAAAACTTTTATCTCACAGCAGAGTATGCACACAAAGACTCATTCAATTAGGCTTCAATTTATCTTACAAGGGTATATGTGAAACTTAGTAAATGTGGAATGTAAATGTCTTAGCACAATAACTAAGAAAATGCCAGGAAGGCTATGTGAACCAGTGTGATGAAAATGTGTCAAATGGTCTATAAAACCAGTGTATGATGTCCCATGATCATATCAATGTACACAGCTATGATTTAATTAAAATATATATATATATATAAAATAAAAAAGAAAAACAAAAGAAAAACAAATCTTAGTAATTGAATGTTAAAGTGATGATATATGACTAGAGAATTTTACTAAAAGTCAAGAAACCATATCCTTCTGTCCATATATACCACATATGAGCAGAGCTTCCAGAATTGTAAGATTTTGGAATGAGATGAACCTGTTACTTAGGATGTGACCTTGTATCAAACAGAGGGTGGAAAAAAACATACATATTTTAAGAAAGGAAAAAATATATATATTACAATTGTAATATTTACAATAATATAAGAGATATACAATTTAATACATAATATAACAAACAATATTGATATGTATTGAGTATTACAATTTTAATACAGCTTTTTTTCCTTTCTTAAAATGCGTATGCACGTTTGCAATCTCCTGTATTTAATTTGTTTAAGACTTAGTGTTCTAATATGAAAAGTGGTAAATTATTTCAATTTTACAAAGCTTACCGTAAGAATTAAACAACCGATATTATTATCTAAGCACACGGAAATTTAGTATTTTTTGTTTGAAAATTATATGCGAGTACAAATGTTTTTGTTTACATCTATCAAATTTGGTATGCTTGAATCATGGTTATAAGTGCACCAATCACCCATTAGGTATGTTTTGGCCCACCACCTTTCCCCCTGCTCTATTTCCATTGATTTTCACTTGCCCTTGTGCACATACGTGCTCATCAGTTAGTTCCAATTTAATGGCATGTACATGTAAGGCTGTTTTTCTATTCTTTTTTTTTTTTTTTTTTTTTTTAAGAGACAAAGTCTCACTTTTTTTGCCCTTGGTAGAGTGCTGTAGCATCACAGCTCACAGCAACCTCCAGCTCTTGGGCTTAGGCGATTCTCTGGCCTCAGCCTCCCTAGTAGCTAGGACTATAGGCGCCTGCCACAATAGCTGGCTATTTTTTTTTTTTTTTTAATTTTTGGTTGCAGTTTGGCAGAGGCTGGGTTTGAACCCTCCACCCTGGGTATATGGGGCTGGAGCCCTACTCACTGAGCCACAAATGCCTCCCTGTTTTTCTATTTTTGAGACACTTCACTTAAAATTATGGTCTCCTATTGTACCCAAATTGTTGTGAAAGGACTTATTTCATCCTTCTTCATGGTTGTGTAGAATTCCATGGTATACGTATACCACATGTTGTTAATCCATTCATTAACTGATGGGAACTTGGATGAGTCCACATCTTTGTAATTGTGAACTGTGCTGCAATAAACATTTATACATAGGTGTCTTTTTGATGAAATGACTTCTTTACCTTTGGGTAAATGCTCAGTGATGGAATTGCTAGTTCAAATGGTAATATTGTAAGTCTACTTTTAGTTCCTTTTTTATTAATATTAAATCATAGTGGTGTACATTAATGCAATCATGGGGCACCATACACTGGTTTTATAAACAGTTTGACACATTTTAATCACACTGGTTAACATAGCCTTCCTGGCATTTTCTTAGTTATGTGTTAAGACATTTACATTCTACATTTACTAAGTTTCACATGTACCCTTGTAAGATGCACCGCAGGTGTAATCCCACCAATCCCCCTCCCTCCGCTCATCTTCCCCCCTCCCTTTCCCCCTTCCCCATATTCTTAGGTTATAACTGGGATATAGGTTTCATATGAAAGACATAAATTAGTTTCATAGTAGGGCTGAGTACATTGTGTACTTTTTATTCGATTCTTGAGATACTTTACTAAGAAGAATATGTTCCAGCTTCATCCATGTAAACATGAAAGAGGTAAAGTCTCCATCTTTAAGGAGGAGATAATAGGCTGCATAATATTTCATGGTGTACATATACCACAGTTTATTAATCCATTCATGGATTGATGGGCACTTGGGCTTTTTCCATGACTTACCAATTATGAATTGGGCTGCAATAAACATTCTGGTACAGATATCTTTGTTCTTTGAGAACTCTCCATAGTGTTTTCCATAGAGATTGTACTAATTTGCAGTCCCACCTACAGAGTATAAGTGTTCCTTTCTCTCTGTATGCATGCCAACATCTATGGTTTTTGCCATTTTGAATAAAAGCCATGTGAACTGTGGTAAGGCCATATCTCATTGTGTTTCTAAGTTTCATTTCCCTGATGATTAATGACGTTGAACATTTTGTATGTGTTTATTGGCCATTTCTTTATCTTCTTTTGCCCACTTTTTAATGCACTTGTTTGTTTTTTTCTGTTAATTTGTTTGAGTTCTTTGAAGGTTTTAGCTATTAGCACTTTAACAAATGCATAGTTTGTGAATATTTTCTCCCACTGTAGATTGTCTATGATATTTAGTATTGGCATAAATAAGCCAGGAAAGCATGCATAGGACAGCATTCTGACAGTGCTTTATTACATGGGTGAGACCTAAAGTTAAATAAGATAGAGTTTGATAATTTGAGAACCCACTTTCATGTTTACAGGGTTTATCATCCATGCAAGGATCCTCGGAACTTCTCCACATGGAGAAATGCTGCTGAGAAGGCTCCTGGACATTGAAAATAAAAGTCACTCTAGGCTGAGCTCTCATAGCACAGTAGCTACGGCACCAGCCACATACACAAAAGGTGGCAGGTTTGAACCCTGCCCTGGCCTGCTGGACAGCAATGACAACTGCAACAAAAAATAGCTGGGCGTTGTGGCAAGCACCTGTAGTCACAGCTGCTTGCGAGGCTGAGGCAGGAGAATAGTTTAAGCTCAAGAGTTTGAAGTTGCTGTGAGCTGTGATGCCATAGCACTCTACCTAGGGCAACATAGTGAAACTCTGTCTCGAAAAAAAAAAAAAAAAAAATAGTCACTCTAAAACATGTGTGGTTGAAATTCCAGAATTGCCGAGACAGAAATGCAAGGATGTATTAAAAGGCTCAATGAAGAAGATATTCTAGATGCATTATGCAAGGAAGGAAACACAGCAAATGATCATGTTCCAGTGGGGAACCAGGGATATGTCATTTTCCAAAGCAAGAAAGACAGTAGAGGCAAGAGCATCTATGAAGCTTAATGGGAGTTATAACTCTAGGCCAAGTCTGATGATAGATGTTATTGCAAAAGTGGGATTATTGATAATAATTGGATAATATGATCCTGAAAAAAATAGATGTCACATGCTGGTGCTTAGAAAAAGCAAGACAGATGCATTTCTCATAATGAGTGGCTAAGTCTTAGTGGCAGCCAAATAAGTCTGATCTGTTTAGATGGTTAATAAAGTACAGCATCCTTGGAGGCAAAACTGGTTGACAGACAACAGAAGTATTAGTTCTCAACCTATACAATAAAATTTAATTATAAATTGACGATAATGAAGCTAAGGGTGCCTTCCCCTCTCTCCTATCTAGTTTCCTGAGTTATCCTATCATTAAACCATTAGAAATGATGGATTAAAGAAGAGGCCAGATCTACAGAGTTAAAACTCTGGTAAGATCCATTGATTCACACTTAAAACTGCAGATCCATTACCAGTACACATGGAAATAATTACTTCATTTCCTCTTCAAAAGGAAAATTACTTACTTATTCTGACATAAATGGATCCATTCATTTCCTAGTAGTTTGCAGCTCTATTCAAATGTCAAGTTGACCCACATTTTATTTTTGTGGTCTTTTTATAAAATTTGGGTAGTAAGAGTCACAATATTTAACATAGAGAATTTATCATAAACTGCAGATTCCACTTCACAACTCTGATGCTTAATGATAACCAAAGATACACAAACATAAAAAATACACTTTCAAACATACAAATATCCGTAAGTATAGGTATAGGAGCTATACACTTCTTTCATGATTATAAAGCACTATGTATAAACTTTTAAAGTGTAACACCTAGATAAGGTAAAGTTGTTTATAAAACTTAAAATTTAGTAAAATAACCTCAGGCAAAAGTCAGATGTCTGAATTGACATACAAACATAGGCACAGTCAAAAAGGCCGTGAAATGTCTTTTTCTCCCACGCTCCAAAAGATACAACAAGACCAGATGTCTTTAAGGAATATTTCCACCAATCATTCAAAGAATGATTCTTATGAAAAAATTCTTATTTTCTACAAAGTGTTCTGGAGCATGAAAATGATATGTGAGGCTGCCATTAATCTCAATTTTTGAGGCCAGTGTAATCCTTATATTAGAATTAAAAAGGATAGCACATGAAAAAGTAGCTACAGGCCAAATTCATTAGCATAAAGGAAAAATCTGAAATAAAATTATTAACTCAGTAATGTTTTTAAAATATATCATAACCAAGTAATAATCATCTTATAATTCACAAGTTTTTTTAATATTATAAAATTTAAATTTATTTACTCTATTAAAATTCAATTTGCTCTGCTAGCCAATTATTGGAATAAAGGTATTTGATCATTTCAAGATGACCAAATAAATAGTTCTTTATAATATTCAACAACAATCCAAGTATTATTTTTTTTTTAAAAGGAACTTCCACCAAACTAGCCAAAGAAAGAATCTGAAATAGCAATAAAAGTGGCATCAGTTAACAGACTAGAAAACAAAGTAATGATATAGAAGTTGTGAACATTTGATAAACTTAACCTCACACATGTTCATTCATGACAGAGACAGAAAGAGAAATATGTGCCCCCAAAATAAAAATTCCTTCTAAGCAAAAATGATACATTTATGAAGAAAAGATGATTACTTTTTAATAGCCTGGTAATATCCATTTTAGATTAGATCTCTAGTTTATCGCTACTGCCACTGCTAGTGTAAACTGATAGAACCACTTCTGGAAACTGCTTAATATTATCTTGAAAGAATGAACATTCCCACAGTCTAATTACAACCAATTCTACTTCTAGGTGTATCCCCATTATAACAGTTTATAGTTTTAAAGACGTGGGAAAGAATATTTATAGCATCACTGTCATTAATAGAAATTAAAAAGAAACAACCACACTACCCAGTGATAGAAAAGTAGATAAATAACTGGCCATATCCAAACTATAGAATATTATACAACAAGTAAAAACTACATATAATGATATAAATAAACCATAGCAACATATTAATGAGTAAAATAGTTCTCAATTGGACTAACATACATATTTAGAAATCTATCTATTACCTATGTATCACTATTAACAGGTTAACAGTTAATAGAATTTAATATTTCAAATTGACATTGATGAATAAAAAATAGAAAATAAACAAATCTAGGAAATAAGGAAATGCAAGGCCTTAAAAGGGATAAACATAAACCTGTACTGACTAACATCAAAGAATAAGCCATGGAATAAAAAGCAATACATTTGCTAATGGATTGGAAGAGTCATTACTATAAAGGTGTCTGTTCACCCTAAGTGAATCTTTAAAGTTCACTCAGCTTCATTCTGACTCACTATAAGATTTTTTCATTATAATACACAAAACGGATTCTAAAATCTATTGAAAGTAGTACATGTGCAAAAAAAGGGCATAGCCCTATAAAGGGAAGAAATCCTATCACCTGCTACACTGTGCATGAACCTTGAGGACATTTATGGTAAGTAAAATAAGACAGTTGCAAAAAGATAAATGTTACATGATTCCACTTACCTGAGATATGTAAATTATTCAAAATAATAGGAACAGAATGGCTTGGGAAGGGAGAAAGAGTAAATTATTTTACAGGTATGGAATTTCCATTTGCAAAATGAAAAAGTTCTAAGATCACTTGAACAACAAGGTACATATAGTTAATTAACAGTGTTGAACTACACACTTAAAAAATGACTATGATGATAAATTTTGCTATCTGTTCTTTTGCCACACACAAAAACGAAAGATATACATTTTTTAAAAGGGATAAGAAAACTTTGAGAAAGAAGGAAAAGAGAAGAGTATATCCATCCATCAGCCAAAACTTATTATAAACTTAAAGTAAATAAAACAGTGTAGTAATTCTTCAGGAAGAGAAAAATAGATAAGGATATACAGACAATGGAAAGTAACATATAATTAAATATAAAATGATATACATATATTTGGTGGTTTTGTTTAAGATAAAGGTGACATCTAAAATCAGTGAAGAACAGTAGCATGTAATAAAAAAGTTGACACAATTGGCTATCTTTTCTAAAAAAGAAAAAATGTCTTTTCTTGCATCTTTTGTAAAAATTAATTTCAAATGCATAAAATATTTCACATTAAAATGAAGGTACATTTCATTAATTAGAATTAGGTCATGATCAGAAATTATAGAGAATGTGTTTATGATCTTGAATGATGAACCTTTCCTAAGCAAGACTCAAAGGCTACATTTATGAAGGTCAATGTTTTTTAATTTCAAATGTCAGGATTAAACACATTCTGTATGATAAAAATATAAACAAAATACAAAGTAAGAATAAAATATTTCCAACACATATAAAATGTGAGGATTAGCATTGATGATGTATATATATATTTACCAAAATTAATAAAGGAGAAATAAGTATTTAATACAAAAAAAAAAAAAAAAAAAAAAAATGAAGAGATCAGGTTGAGGCCAGAATTGAAAGTCAAGCTCTATCATATCTATTTCTTTTCACTGAGGCCATAGTCTGCAATACAATTTTAAGAGACTGAGATGAGGAGACATAAATACTTCAAGCTGCCAGGTGAACTTAAAGAATTGTAGGAACGGAAGGGTAGAATGTTAGTTAGACACAACAAAAGACAAGTCCCACGCACAGAACAGAAAGGTCGCTGAAAGATCTTGTAAACAGAGGCCACTAGAGCTTTTTTCTCCTTGGAGATTCTTTTTTGTTTTCTTGTCTTTGCTTCTGTTACAGATTCTTCATAACTGCCCTGGGCCTTAAAGGGCGTAAACATTAATGAAACTGGCCCATGTCATTCCACTTCCTAGACAATACATATTTTTAGACTTAACATTTTAAAAGGGAACATCGGGATGCTGGACCAAGACCATACATAACAAACTATATTTTCAAATATAAAACAAACTGATCACAGCTCTTGAACGGCCTCATTCTTGAGTTCCCTGAGTGTCTTCTGGTTCTGTTTCTCGGAGAGACTTCAAGGGACAGACTCCAGCAAGTATCAAGGGAGATAAAAAGGTTTACACAAATGTCAAAGTCCCTACTGGTCACAGGTGTCTACTGCTACATAAAAAACTCCAAAACTTGCTGATTTAAAGATACCATCTTTCTTTCTTTCTTTCTTTCTTTCTTTCTTTCTTTCTTTCTTTCTTTCTTTCTTTCTTTCTTTCTTTCTTTCTTTCTTTCTTTCTTTCTTTCTTTCTTTCTTTTTCTTGCAGTTTTTGGCTGGGGCTGGGTTTGAACCCACCATGTCCGGCGTACAGGGCCGGCGCCCTACTCCTTTGAGCCACAGGCACCACCCCTGATACCACCTTTCTAATCATCTCACAATTCCAGAATGTGGGCAGAGCTTGGTGAGCTGAGCTCATCTCTGCCCTCATGGCACCACCGGGCATGGCTGAAGGGGGACCTGGGAGATAAAATTCCGAGGCAGCCTCATTGCGCGGCTGGCAGTAACTGTGCTATTGGCCAGAGGCCCTGGCTCTCTTCTGTGCTTCCTTCTCATGTACTAGGTTGGGTTTCTCTTAGCATGTTCAGATTCCTGAGGCCAGCTGGCTTCTCGCAGAGCTCATGCACCAAAGTAAAACTGCTGGCCCTTCTTAAGGTGTCTCAACCCTAAATTTGCGCAGGATCACTGTCGCAGCATTTTATCACATAAAGCAGATCAGAGGGCCAGACCAGATGTACAGGGAGGGCTGGACAAGAGTGTGACCCCTGAGAGGTGTGGTTCACCAGGGGCTACCAACATAGCCACTTTCTTCACTTGAGAACTTCTTGCCATAACCCATTTTTCTTCTCAATATTCGCACCCTTGAACTCTTTTACCCCTTAGAGTTGACCATTCTCTATAGTGATGATGGTTGAATTGGCCTATCCGTCTAAGGCTCCTCACCAATACCAAAATTCTTATATCTAAGAATCTCTCAGATATCTCAACCTGAACAGCCTACTGACACCTCCTACTCCGCATTTGCAAACTCAGCTTCTGAATTCTGAAGAGAAAATGTGTCTGGACCCGACCGTCTGAATCAGAACCACAGTGATTTCAGAAAAAGGAATTTTCAGAATTTTCAGAATTCCTCTTCTTGCCCCCATCTCAGGCGTTGACAGCTGTCAAGCATGACTGATTCTAGGATTACCATAAAGGCTTTCCCCTGCAAAGGTGAAATGCAAGGAATCTCAAATGAACAACGGCCTTGTTTCTATAATACAGGAGAAATACATGTTCCTGCCACTCTGAGCTTCCCTAGAGCTGGGGTAGTGAGGCATGGGCTTCAGAAACACACTGACCTAGGCTGGGAATGCCCATCATTTTCTGGTTGTGCTTCAGTTTTTAAAAATGTTAACAATTTAAGAATATTAACAATATCTCATTGGGTTGTTGCAAGAATTAAATTAGATGTGCTGTGTCTGATACAATGTACAACATCTTCGTTTTTGTTTCCAGTGCCTGGGCACACTCAGGGTTGAAGGAATGTGCCCTTGCCCTCCTATCCCAGTAGAACATGCTGAAACTGAGGAACCCAGCTGTTTGCCACCACTCCTAGGCACACCCACAGCACCTGGCCACTATGAGTTGCTTGAGGACGGTTTTTAGGCGGTCTCTCTTCTTTCTGTTGACATGATATGCATCTTGCAAACAAGCGGCCGTCTCTGGTTCCCATGGCTTTTTCCCGGAGTTGCCATGCTCCTGACTCTGTTCAGGGGATGCAGCCCGAGGGCCAATGCCTGCTAAGTCAGCAGTAGGCAGGATCTCAGCCCCACGCCAGGCTAGCACCCCAGCATTGCTTTCTATGTATGGAACTTCCTTACCAACCCGGCAGAACCTGTCTCACCTCACCTCCCGTGGTCACCACCTATTTCTTTCTGCTGCTGGAGAAACTTTCAAATATGAGAGCAAATAAGTCTGCAAGACCATTCCAGCCTCTGGTGGACATCAGCATCCCCCATCAGACAGGTGTGGACCTCAGGTACACCACAGGCTGTGACAACTCTGCTTTCTCCTCTTTTTTCTCTACTCTCACATTATTCCTTTTTTTTTTTTCTTTTTCAGTTCTCAAGAGTTCAAAAATATACTGTAGATTAACAACACTGACAGGTTAAATACAGCATAGTGGTTGAGAAGACGGGCTTTAACTAGATTCAAATTTAGCACTACAATTGACTGGTGACCTACATCTTAAATATATTTTTACATCTAAAAATGAGAATGAGAGTATTCTATATCATAGGGTTGGCATTAATTGGCTGTTACTAAAACAACCTGACTCAGTGGCTTAAACAAAAAGAAATATACTTTTTCTCACTTAGTAAGGGATTTGGAAGTGTGGCTAATTGCGTTGGTTTAGGGCTTCAAGGCTCTCTCCCTGTTTTTGCGGGATGACCTTCATCCTTAAGGAGTCATGATGGCCACTGTAGCTCCAAATACTATCTTTATATTCAAAGAAAGTATATCTTTCCTTTTATCAAAAAATAAGATTCTCCTTAGCCTTTGTATTGGACTGCCTATTAGATCCCATTAGCCAGAACCACAGTATGAGGCAACTCTTATAGCAAGGAGCTAAGAAATTGGGAAAGAAGGTTGCTATTATTGGCTTGGACAAACCAGAATTTATATCCTGGGCTGGGGACACTGCAGCTCAGAAAAAAATTCATGATTTTCTGTTACCAAGTAAGAGGTAGGTTATGGCTTAAAGTGTGGGTAGCCAAGTAGGGTGTTAGTTTTCACACAGTTCTGTAGTAAGTATCAAATTTAATAATATTTGTAAAATGCTTAACCGAGTGCTGAACTTTTCTTTTTTCAGTTTTTGGCCAGGGCTGGGTTTGAATCCACCACCTCCAGCATATGGGGCCAGCGCCCTACTCCTTTGAGCCCCAGGCACCGCCCCGAGTGCTGAACTTTTAAGTAATGTTAAGTAAACTTTAGCCATTATTATCAATAAAACTTATAGACTGCCAAACTGGTTGGCCTAGACTTAAGTATTTTTATTTATTTATTTATTTATTTATTTATTTATTTTATTAAATCATAGCTATGTACATTGGTATGATCATGGGGCATCATACACTAGTTTCACAGACCGGTTGACACATTTATATCACACTGGTTAACATAGCCTTCCTGGCAATTTCACAGTTATTGTGTT
>CAUYPK010073340.1:0-30583 GCA_963574355.1 Loris lydekkerianus | reverse complement strand
GCCTTAAAGAAAGATGGAGACTTTGCCTCTTTCATGTTTACATGGATGGAGTTGGAACATATTATCCTTAGCAAAGTATCCCAGGAATGGAAGAAAAACTATCCAATGTACTCAGCCCTACTATGAAGCTAAACTATAGCTTTCACATGAAGGCTATAACCCAACTATACCACAAGCCTCTGGGGAAAGGACCAAGGAAGGGGACGGGAGGGGGGTGGTTTGGGTGGAGGGAGGGTAATGGGTTGGGCCTCATCTATGGTGCAGATTTTTATCTATAATTAAAAAATAAAATTAAATTAAAAAAAAAAAAAACTTTTCATGGCATACCTAAGATCCTCTCATGCCACACAGGTTGAAAATCGCTGGTCAAGGGAGATAATTATCTCTTGGCAGTTAAGCCGGTGTAGGGGAATGTTTGTCGACATCAACATTTTCATGATATAAGCTACGGGCCTATGCCCATAGGAGCCAGCTCTGGCAAGGAGGTGACAACCTCAGTAGTAACAGCACGCACCACCCCACCGCCGAGAGCCAGCCCAGTGTGCACATGCAGCTGGTCTCACCCTTCAGGGTGAGCTCCCTCTCCTTAATTCTACACTCTTCACCTGAGTGCTCGCCCTCTCCTCTGAAACTCAGATCCCTGCTGAATGCAGAGACTTGACTTTGCATTTCCTCCCACACACCACACCACCCCAAGTGGGCCATCACATAAAAGTTGTCACCTGTGGAGGACGTAGAAACCTCTTGGGTATGACAAGGTTATGCTGAAATGATAATAACGCCTTTTGCACTAATGCATATTAAGAGCTTGACATATAATAAGTCTCTTAATTCTCAAGCAAAACTGTCTGAAATGGAGGCTCTCTTTTATTCCCATTTACAGATAGGGAGGCTGATAAATATGAAGGTAAAAGAATCTGCTCAGAGTCACTTGGCCAACAAGGCTGCTGGATTCCCAGTCCAAGTTCTCCACTGAACTCACTATCTCACTTTGTCTCTGTATTCTCATGGCATGCTATTTTAAAAATGTGTTTCTTATTCTTCGTCATATTTATCCTGCAGAGAACCCCACTGCGGATGAATCATAAACTCCATTCTACAGATGAGGACACTGAGCGTCAGAGGCTTAAGGCTCACTATTCTTTGTTCGACACATTTTCTGTAGGATTTTGCAATGTAACCTTCCAGAGAAGAGGGAGAGGGTGGCCCATGAATATGATGGAGGAAAATAAGGTGGGTGCTGAGAAATCAGTTCAGAAGAGTAATTCCCTACCACTTCATCTCCACCCCAACAGCACAGGAGGAAATAAAACTTAATCATCTGTTGTAAAGCGCTTTTCTCAACTGCAGTGAGAAAGACTAGCCCTCTGGGAGCAGAGAACTCTCTGGAGGATTTTACAGAATTAATGAAAAGGTATTTAAATGGAAGGATAAGGAAGATAATGAGGAAGAAGCCTCCATCAGGGCAAGCTTAAGCATGGTGCCTTGCTTCACAGAAAACCCACATATATATTTTTGAGTTGAATTGAATCCAGTTCTTTGGTATGCATTTTCCTCTTGAACAATCTAATGCCAGTGCAAAAGTAAAAGAAACAGCCTGCTTTCTAAAACGTGTAGGCTTTTGCAATGCTTAAAGCCCTTCAAACTCCTATAATTACCCTCACATTATTGCTACATACCAATTTAGTGTCCAGATTGAAAAATGGAATAAATGTTTACCAGAAACCCATTTACTTGTCAACTTCAACAATGAGTCTGGGATGAGAAACAATATTCTCTGAGCTAAGGGGTGTAATTTCACCACCCAATGCAGTTGTTAATGTTTTATCAATTGAAAATCAATAAACTTCAATCAGTTCCCTGGATCCTATTACCTTAACCTTTGGTCAGCCAAAGGGCCTGCTCTGTTCCTGAGAGCTGCGGGTCTAGCAGGGTTTTGCCTTTTTCATGTAATCAGCAAAGCACAACCTGCTTCCTGATTGAAGAAAATTGCTCAGCAACCCCTGGCAAATGATTAGAAAGTGTTTTCCAGTTTCTAACAATGACCATGGGAAGTGAATGCAATTGGAGAAGGCCAGGATCTCTGCAGGCCCTTCTGGTCTTTTCTTCTTTTTCCTGTTTGATTTTTAGTTTTTTATTTTTCCTGTGCTTACTGTGGGGACTTGAAGTTACCTGAGCTGCTACCTCCTCCTCCAAGGGACAGGGTGGCCCTGATGGAACCCTGCACTGGTGCACAGCATTGTCCCCGCCACTACCCACAGCCCCTGCCGCTCCTGCTCAAGCTCAGATGGGCTTTCCTTTGCACCAGCTACATCTTAAGATGGCTGGTTCTTCCATCTAAAAGTGCTTATATATGCTGTTTTGCCAAATTCTTCCCAGTTACTGGCCTAGTTGATGGCATGCTTCACTGTTTTTCAGAATAATTTTGAAACAGTATTCTAAGCTATGTTTTTGGACATTCCCATAAGAACATGGGAAGAGAGGGGGACAGTCAAATATGCAGGCTCAATTCGCCATCTTAGAACGGAAGTCTTGACATCCTTTTTAAAAACAATTACTAATATAATTTATAATCCTGTTTATGGCATAAGAGTAAAAAGCCCATGAAACTACTTGGTACTGTAGGAAATGAATAGTTTGTTAAATTGTTGACTGTGCTCTAATCCTGGCTTCAGAATGATTAACTAACAAATCCATCATCTGGGGGAAAGCTGGCTTGGCAGAGATTAACTCCTAAACTATTCTTATTTGGGAGCATTGTCATTTGGCTTTTATTTGGGAGAACTTTCAGAATTTTTAAAGAACATTATATGTGTTTAGTTTTTAAATGAAAATAGAAAAAAACTTATGTTATATACATGGCTATAGGTATACTCCCTACATTTTAACTGATTTTGAATTTTTTTTTTTAAGTGAGAAGGACTAGGATTCTAACAAGGGGCTATAAAGGTATTTATTAGTACCAAAAGGGAGGTCATGTATATCTGTTAGGATTCAATTGATGGCAGATACTCAAAGCCAACTTATATTAACTTGGGAACTTCTAATAACACAGGAATTTATATTATGGCTATTATGGGAATTGGCCAGAGATGGAGGGAGGGCTCCCAGAATATGCAAACACAAGTAAGACCAGAGGATGATCTCAGTTAAATGTCTGCAGCTGCCAATCACAGCTACCTGGATGTAATGGACTTCTTCCTGTCTCAAGTAACTGAAGTCCAGAGGTAGGAAGGCCTCCTGGGTGGGTTTGATTTAGTAGGTCGGTGATGTTATCAAGTCTCTTCCGGCTCTCCACTTGACTTTCACAATACCGCTTCATCCTTGCCCTAGTTCCCACAGTCACAGAGAGCTACTATTGGGACCAAGACAAAACTTCCCCTTTGCCCTCTGAGAGTTTGCAAAAAGCCACTGACAAGAGTCAGATTAATAGGAGAAAAGGCATACAAATTTATTTGAGCATAGTTTTATGTGACTCAGGAGACTATAGAATGAAGAGCCAAAGCTAAAAGGAAAAATGTCCATTTTTAGGTATAGGATCAACAAAGTATGGACAGCCATGAAGAAAGGTGATTGAATGAAAGGGTATAGTCTAACAATGCTAATAGGCTGAGTGGCAAAATTCAGCAAGGACTGTCTGTCTAGATTCCTTTTGAGCTTTCTGAGCATGCATTCCTTCTTTCTGGGTATGTGACAGGATCCTCATGGGAATCATGGAGGTCTTTCTTATGACCTATAGTCAAACAAGGTGGGTAGAATAATTTCTTTATGGTCAGTTTTTACACAAAAAGGTTTAGAAAGTTAGAATAATAGTTTTAGATTTTATGGCTGGCTTTGGGGAAAAGGAGTTCTGACCCACCCTGGGAAATAGAAGTTTGGGCTTCTATGGCTAGCCTAGGGGTGGACGGGACTGAGAGATAGGAGGGCAGGAAGTCAGAGAAAAACTTTTGTTTGTGAGGCTGCTTTGAGCATTTTGGGATGTCATTTTCTGAGTCCCAACTCTACTAACAACTGGTGAGGTTCTATCTTCCTTGTTTGTCTTAGCTTGGGTTCTCAAAGTCTGAGGCAAAAACTGATTTGTTAACAATTAAGAACTGCAGTGTGATTTGGGGACAGAGGAGAACGAGGTAGGAAAGAGAGCAAATACAACAGGGAAGCTTCAAAAACGCTGCATAAACTACTGTATCTCAGGCCCATCCTTGTGGGTGCAGGAATGGGAAAGAATTTATCCATTGGAAACTTCCTGTCTGTGGTTTTCCACTAATCAGAGTTGTTCCCATGGAACCTAACTCCTCCCTAATTTCTGGTTATGTCCCCAGGCTTTTCCAGGAAGCTGCTGGGAAAGCCAGAGAACCCACAGGAGCCAGCACACAGGCACCGTGATCTCCCTGCCAACTTTCAACAGCAACTTGGATGCATAATCTTGTGAAGAGCATGAATGTTGCTGGAGCCTAGTTGGTCTATAAGCAAGGCAAGCGTTCAGATTTGGGTTGACATGTAAACTGAGTCCAAAGCATCACCCCCACCTGGGGTGGGGACTCACAGTAAGAAAGTCCTTTTCCTTAAATCCCCCAACAATCACCTTACTCTGTTTCACTGATTCTTCCTGGAGCCCCTTTCATCTCTGAACAAACACCTGTGCCCCAGCAACCAGGTCATGGTGTGCACTAGCGCCCCAGCAACCAGGTCATGGTGTGCACCAGCAGCCTAAGGCTCACCTGTTGTTGCACAACATTGTCCATCCAATCTTAGATGCCCATTGGTGGCATTAAGTAGGTTACCAGGATGAATGGTACACAAAGCTGCAAGGTTGTGGATATCAGAGTTAAAACTGAGGCAGTTCTCAAAAGAAGGAAGAATAAATGTTGAGGAGACAACCATAACATCCACTTTAGAAACAGAACCCCCCCAAAATAAGACTCTGGGTTTCTCCCCTATAAATATTGATTTCATCTTTCTCATTCTAAAGACAGGCTTTCTTTGGTGCCTGGGGCATAAAATATGGCCTACGATAGCATGAAAATTCAAATCTTCTGCAACCATCAAAAAGACTGAATCTTTTCTTCTTATTTAATTGACTCATCTTGAGTTGTGTCTTCTCCTGGACCAATCCAGCTGCAGCCAGGGAGATGTAAAAATGGCTGATACAAGCTCACTCCCTATGGGACAAAATATTGTTCATAGAATTCCTCAAGAGGATCATTTTTATATGCTTTAAGTATAAATAAGTTAAATTGTGTGTTTGTCTCCAACATTGTCTAAGTATGACATCTCCAACCCTATTTAACCTTTGGTTAAACATTGAGAACCTTGGAGCAAACCAATGTGGCCTTGCTGCTGGGTAAAATCCCCTTCAGTTGCTGATATCCCTCCTATTTTCATTTCATAGATGGAGACAAAGCTTCCATTCCATTTCTGAAGATCATTAACTTCAAATTCAAGTTATGGAAGTGTCACCAAGTTCTTAATAATAGGGTAAATCATGTGGTAAGGGGAAGGTGCATATGGTACACCTACTTTCCGCTTTCAATTTTCTATAAGCCTAAAACTTTTTCCCAAAATAGGGTCTATTACATAAAGAACAAAATGAAGCTTAGGGAAGATTGGATAAACATGAAAGGAAAGAAAAACTGAACACACCTGGCCCTCAACAACATTTCCCTTGGATGTCCAAGTGTGGTAGTTACATTACGATCCTGTTCTCCCTCCCATCCACATGGCTGTTGGGTGAGAGGGGGCTTCTATCAGGCACATTCTTTATGTGGCTCCATCTCAGTGGCTGCAGTTGGATTGGTCCAGAAGAGGACATATGACTCAAGTTAGACCAACTAGATCCCAAGGAAAGATTGGGCCTCTTTGACTATGGGTAGACCTGTAATTTTACAGACAACCAAATAGCCCAACCAAGCACTCTGGTGTCAGAAAATAGATTAGCACTACACTTTAAAGACCATACTTTGTTTCCCTGTAGCATTTTACTCAATCTAGTTAGTAATACAGGAAATATTTTCATCTAGGTCTCCAGAATATAAACTCCTTGAGGATGAGAATTCTGTCTGCATAAACAGCCCTCAAAAAGTATGTTGTCTGTGATAGCAATCATGGTCCCAATGGTGATGATACAGGCGGAAGTCATTCAACAAATTTTAGACCAGTCTAGTCACCTATAAAATAATATCTTCCACCATTGTCTATTCATAGATGTCAAGAGGATGAATCAGGGAGGTCTGTCCAATCCCTCCCCTCAAAGCTGTTGCTCTGAGATTGTGAGCTGTCGTTAATGATGTGTGCCAGAAGCCATAGGTAGGTTACGAGAAAGGATAATACACAAACCCACTCTTACTGCAATGTCATTGTTTTACTTAATACTGCACCTTCTCTTGTGAGGGCTGAGAGTGCTTCACAATACACATTCTCTACTCTTGGTCTTCCTGTGAGGTAGGTAGTAAGAAGAAATTGGGAAATCATAGCACATCTGAACAATGGTAAGTCTTTCTTCATAGCGTTGCCTGAAGAGTGTTGCTTTGTGACATCGGCAGCCAGATTTGCACCCTCCCCCACACAATGAGGCTGAGCTTCTTGCATGGGTGAGAAAGAATTTTATGGACTGAATAATAATTAGGAAAACCATTGAGAAAATGGGAGTAAATGTCCTGCAGTTGTAATGTACAAGGAAATTAAATCTTTACTTTTTATAAAAGAGAGTCAATCTTGCTTAGCAACATTTTGACCCTTTTTTCTATGTTTCTTCCTTTGCTTGGGCCTGCATTCATTTTCTGAATGGAGTTTCTACTGCTTCCAACAGTTTCGTGGTTTCCGTAGGTGTGTCATTAAAACAAGGACACAGCGTCCAGGCATCTGTGATGACTCAGCAAGTTTGAACTCCATCCACTGTGTGAGTGCAGTGGATCAACCCCTTCTCTGCCCAGAGCCTGCCAGATGTCTGGGTACATGGCAGGGCTCTGGCTGGACAGTCATTATTTTCTTTAATCAGATATGCTAAGGCTGGCAGCCCAGTGGCATGACATCATGGTGTCATTCCACCAGGGAATGAGGGAGGGCTGCTTACGAGGGTCCTCTTTTTCTGTCCCATGGACACAAGTGGGGCAGCGTTTACTTAGTACAGCACCAACTCATGTCACCCTGGTTGTTCCTTTTGGAGCAGTGTGCTTAGCCTCACCCAGAGGCTCTGTGGAGTGGCTTTGCTTGGTGCTTTCTGAACATTAACATTCATATATATCACCTTAGATGTTGTTAAAATGCAGGTTTGGATTCAGTAGATCTGGGGTAGTTGGAGTATATAGGGTGAAAATAAGGTAGAATTAGATAGGCTAGGGCCAGCATGACCCAGCTGGTCTGGTCAGTTTAGGTTCTAAACAACCTTTACCTCCTGTCTCACATTCTTACTGTTTTGAGAATTTAGCTCCCAACCATAAATATACCTGTCTAGAATAGTTTAGGAAGATTGACTTAGGAAATTGATTTTTGAATCAGAAATGTTCTGATAGGTCATTGAGTTATGCTGATTATTATTTAAAATAAAGGTTAATGTGATCTTTGCTTTAGAAGGATTGATTTAGGAAATTAACTTTTGAAATGTAATAGATTGCCACTGAGTAGTGCTGATTATTATTTAAAAAGAGAGTTAATATGGTTTTTGCTTTGAACCTTTATGTATAAAACTGTGATTTTGGAAATGGAGGAACAGAACAGTCTTGGAGAGCCTATTCTCACTGTTCTCCAGAATGTCTGGACTTCTAACAAATAAAATTTGGTGGACCTATCCTCATCTCTGTATATTGGATGATGGTGACAGGTCACTGGACCCTCTTCCTCCAGTAACAGGAGGGCTGACAATTCCTCATTTCTACAGGTGCTGCTGTTCCATGGAATACACCTTGCATAGTAAGAGCCTTGATAATTATAACTGAGCATGTCATTTGACAGCAGCCTGTCACCATTAGTAGATAGGCAAACAGAACTGCCTGTGCTTCTGGACTTTTCCAATCTCGTGATCTCCATAACCGGGCTGGGAAATTGAGATACCACTGATGTAGACTCTCTTATGCCCTAGGCACAGAGCCTGACTGCCAGGATTTAATTCTATGATTTCAGTTGATGAGAACCTGAGCATCTTGAATAAGAAAGTGATTACACAATCTTGGTTTGCGAGTCCCTCCCCTTTCTGACATCCAGAGCAGCTAGTGTTGCTAGGGCAACTCAAAATGGCTAGGATGCCAACTCTGAGAGGAGAGGATGTCATGAGAGACCGAGAGCTCACTGCACACTACAGGAAACCCCAACTCTGAGAAAGATCTACCCAAAATAGAGGTGTGCTGATGCAAATCAGTAACCACTGCTGCTCTTGGGTATAAGAATAGGTTGGAAACCTCTCTGGTGACTCATCAGCCTCCAAAGTTGCCAAGAGTTATCTTTTCCTCTAGTCAGGCAGCCAGTCCCTGCCTGGCAGAGGGAAAGCTCTCTGCAAGCTTTTTCTCAAGAACATTCTGGATCTGAGGAAGGAGCCAGCTTGAGCTTAACCATCAGGTGGTACAATGGACTATCCTGCACCCTTGAGATGTGTTTTCTGGGCATGAGGCTCTCACAGATCCCTACGCCTTCTATCCCAAGTCCCATGCATTGAAAATTCTAGGTGATGGACATGGGGTTCTCCAAAGTCAGGTTGAGACCCATTTCTATGGGATACTTCATTTTTTGGCTAAGAGGGTGAGGACCCCAGCCTGAAGAACTGCACACTCTGTGTCACAGTGCTGGCCCTATGCACCAGAGTCCCAGGTTGGGCTCTTTCTTGGAAGCAGAGACCTTGAAAGATTTCTCAGCTAAAAATGCCACCAGGGTTAGTTTGTGAAATGGCTCTTCCTCCCATGCCCCACACACTCACACTATTTTGTCCTTCTTTGACAATTCCAATTCACAGAACTGCCTTTTCCAAGGCAGGACCCCTTCTAACTGAAGAAATTTAGAGTAGGCAATTCAGGATGGTTTTAAATGATGTTTTTAACAGTGTTTACTTCTCTGGAAAGTATTCCCAAACACCAAGCCCCTGGCTTAGAACTGTTAACAGAGCAGCATGTTTCTTTGGAGGCTTGAAAAGAATAAGCATATGAGAGAATTATCAGTATTAGCTGGTAACATAGTCTAAGGATCACTAGGGGTTGTGATATCATGTTAGAAGCTGTGAACAATAACAAAAATTATACCTCAAAAAATTATATAAATATATCTTTATTATCAGATGTGGGATGGGCATTGTATATTCTGTTTTATTAAGTAATAGATTTTTTTTCTCATAATGAGAACTGTAGAGGAGGGAAGAATTTCCCTCTACCTTTTGAGGGCTTGATAACTGAATCTATGATATAAACTGATAGAAGATAAATGAACAGGAGAAAGTATACACATTTATTATATGCATGGGGGCATGGCAGGAAGAAAAGTGAATACCAAAACCCTAGTAAGTTCTAGAAGCTTCTTTGGCCTCTTTATAGGGGAGGATGCAGGCACCTTAGAGGACAGTAAATGATTTGGGGAATGATGAGTGAGTAGTCCATGGGATTCATGACAACTGAGTTCCTTTTGGAGGACTGGGAAAGCCCCTCCCTACATTTCTTGGCCTCCAAGTGCCCTCAGTTTGATGTTGTCAGCACACCAAAGTGGCACACTTGAGGGCAGCATTCCCTGAACTCCTTCAGAACAAATGTGTATTACACATTAGCGTTCACAGAGCACTTTCTATAATTTTGTCACAATTTATGTTCTCCTAAATTAATAAGGGCTACATTGTCTTGCCAATTGATCACCTGTGTATTGGCATTTCAGATATGGAATTGTGTTTTATTCTTCCTTATGGTTCAAACTCCTAGCAAATACCATCAGATACCCAGTTATCAAGGGAGAGAGAGCCTTAGTAAGTATTTGATTACAATTGTTGAAAGATTCAGTGACAACAAATTTAGTCTCAAGATCTCAATTGGCTTTTGTTCGCCATTGTAGCAATAAGCAACACCTCACTCTGTAACTCTATAAAATGGAATGAGTATTCTAGTGACCCAAGCAGAGAAGTTTGGTTTTACAAATAGAAACAGGCCAAGGAAAGCAAAAACAGAAAACAAAAAGTGAATTGGTCTTTTCAAAGTTACTTTCCTAGTAAAAGTTGATGCAGAGGGGACTTAATTATCATATTGGTTTGTTGGAGATTTTGGCGATCCTCTTTCTCTCTCCAGATTTCTTGGAAGATCAGGTAAACAATTTAGTTTCAGCTTGGTGGTGTGGTATTTTGGCATGAGTAAGTCTCTATTGGTTTGGTCTGTTGGGTCTAATAAAAACCTTCAACAAAGTAGACCATGGCTTCCTATAAATTTTATTTTACAAAATATAAATTTTATAGAATAGCCCAGGTATTGAGAAAAAGCATGGAAAATTTTTCTCCTTGTCAGAAAGTATCCTATCCTCCAGAATTCTCTTCGGGGGGGGCGGGGGGGAGGACATTTGCAGACCACGAATTGTACTCTGTCCTCGGGAATTCAGTGGCAGGGGTTTGCCACTCGGAGGTGAGGAAGGCACTCAGAGGTAGGGTGTGCTATCCACCCTCCCTGGAGTCTCCATCATTAGTCTTGGTAACCTCAGTGTGGCTAATCCCATCAGCCTCTGGACAAAGAGAGGATTAAGAATGGAAATTCCCACCTGACACCCACCCAAGAGGTGCTGGGTCTGTAGCTCTGGGTCACCCACTGCATGTATTCTAAAGGCACCCAAGGTAATTATGACTTAGGTGACAAAACACAGTGTTAAACAGAGATTGTATGCAAAGCAGTGGGTACCATCCAGGGGGAGAATCACAAACCTGAGTTGTATCCAGTCTGTAGCACTTAGCAGGCAATCAAGAGAAGCATTTCTTACAATCACCAAGATGTGGAAACAACCTAAATGCCCATCAACTCAGGAATGGATTAACAAATTGTGGTGCACGCACACCATGAAACACTATTCAGTCATAAAAAAGATGGTGACTTCATATCTTTTGTAATATCCTGGATGGAGTTGAAACACATTCTTCTATGGAAAGTATCACAAGAACGGAAAAGTAATTATCCAATGTTCTCAATGCTAATATGAAGCCAGTAGAAGATCTGATGCATGTCCACATAGCAGAAAAACTCATTTCCATTCAAGCAGGGGGGAGGGGTAACAAGGAAGGGGTTGGGGTGCTCTCACTGAATGGACACAGTGTGGGGTTGTTTGGCACACCTTTTGTGTGTGGGACATAACCGCAGGAAGGACTCTACCTAACAAAATCAAATATTTTAACCTGGTTGTTTGTATCCTCGCATTAGCTTAAAATAAATTTACTTTTCAAAAAAGAGAGAGAGAGGTATTTCCGGGTCATACCAGAATCATTCTACGGGAATAGGGTGGTTCTGTTCCATCCCAGAGCCACAGAGTATGGCCTGGACACACCAGGCTTTCTCTAGTGCAGGTGAGAATGTACACCCCTCCTCACTCATCCAGCCACTTCATCACTAGCTCCAAGAGCAGCATGCATTAAGTGTCAGCCACTGGGTTGGGTTCTTCACATGGGTCAATTAATTCTCATGATAACTGGATGAGATTATTTCCCCACTAGAGATGATAAAACTGTGGTCCAGAGAGTTAAACACTTTATCTAGCCACAACTGAAAGTGGCAGCACTGGGCTATGCACCCAGAAGCCTGCAGTGATGATGACTGTCTGCCCTCTTGCCACTCTGCTATGTGCCACTGAAATCAAACAAGCCTGGCTTTGGGGACTGAGACAACTCAACGGGGTTTCTCTGTACCTGAAGACATTCTCTCCTCTTCCTCCACTATACTTTTGTCCTATGATTTAGCTGGAATTTCTTCCTTACTTGGACATTTGTTCAAAGGACTAAAATAACATCTAAGTAGGAAGTCTGGCAGGGACATTGGGAGCCAGAACATTTAGTAGCAAAGTTGAATAAGCCTGCCTGTCTGCCATGAAATTGCCCTTTGCCCTTCATCCGAACCTGACCTCAGCTGACCCAAACCTAACCAGCCTGACCAGGCCAAGGTTCAGTGGGAACACAAGCTCAGACCACCTCATGGATATGTTTGTTTTGGCAGGATCTGATACATGTCATCCTGCATGTAACATTGTCTCTGTATCCAAGTTAAAAAAAAAAAAAAAAAAATTAGCAGAAATGAAGAATCAGCAGAAAATACAAGTTACTAGGAACCAGTGTGAACTGCTTAGGACAGACCCACAGGCTATTTGTTCTACACAAATTAATAAATGTATAAATGAATCAAAATAAATAAATTGTATTATGAATTAATAGAATTTTATATATTATGTAAATTCATATATTATAAATTACATGTTAATAATTAATATCTCAGTATTTTTTTTTCTAAAAAATTCAAGACAAAGAATACAGAGTTTGGGTTAGACATTTCTGGATTCCCATCCTGCTCCTGCCACTTCCCTGAGCAAGTTACTTAACCTCTGGGCTTCAGTTTCTCAAGATTTAATTGTGGACAATAATACCTGCTTGAAAGAATGAGATGTGAGTGTTGCAAATGTCTGCAGGGAGGCACTCAGTAAATGATAGCCAATATTATAATAATTACTCTAGAAATCATTTCCAAAGTTAATGGAATATCTGAAGATGAATCTAATTGTATGAAAGGGGTAGACTTTTGGTCGTTATGATTTCAGAAATAATGGCACAGAGTTTTTATTCATACATTCTTACCCCACTGCACTGAATACTCCACCTGTAAATGGCAGTTTTGCATCTTTTATGCCATTTTATCCTTATAAGTATCCTTTAACATACAACAGGCATTATTTTCTTCATTTTTAAAATGACTGTACTAAAGATTGGCACAGTTAAAGGATGTACATTCACAATTTATAAAGAGAAAAGCTAAGATGCATACCAGTCTTCAGAGCTCATGTTACCAGACTACACTAGAATTTACACCATTCATCTCTGAAGTGCCCACGAAAAACACACACTCTTAACCTAGTCTCTTATTCAATTGCTAGAAAAATTGTATCCCACGTGTGGAAAGTTTGTTCAGATTATATAGTAAATCAGCAAAAGGGATGGGGTTTTGTCAAAGGAGACTTTAGTATATAATAAATTAGGAGACCCAGGGAGATTGTGAAAAGACATGGGCCCTACCACCTGCTAGCTGTGCAACTTGGGGAAGTTAACCTTATTAGACTGCAGTTTCTCAAATCCCTGAGTTCTCAATGGAGAATATTAGTGTCAACTTCAAAGTGTCGCTGTGGTGATAAGTTGGATAGTAGACGTGCACCTGGCAAATAGAGGCAGAGTAAATGTGGGCTCGTTACCTCCTGCCTTTGCTTGACAAATGAGCACTTGTCAAAGTCTAGTAACTAAAGCTCCAGAGTTGTAAAGCCTCCTCATGCCTGCAGACCAGGTATGCTGGGGACTTGGCAGGATGGTCAAGCATCTTGGCAGTTCTCAGCCTCAGCTATCCCAAAGCAGAGCTGCTCCTAGAAGAGGAGCTGAGAACACATTGGCCTCTGTGAGGAGGTGATTCCATACACAGTCCCATATGAAAGACACATGGTTGCCAGGAGGTGCTATTGCTATCTCAGTGTTGGGGTGGATGTGTAGACAGGGTGCCTCAGGGATGCTGATAACTAACAGATGTGGGAGGCATTCATGTTCAAGCTTAATGTGGACACGTGCTCATCTAAGAACAAGACCGGAACTGTTAGCTCACACTTTAAAGGCTACTGAGTCGCTATGGAATGATCACAGTACCCACTCAGTATGCTGCTCAGAGCAATGATGAGTTCCAGTCACCTTACCAAGGGTTGAAGCCTCAGTCTTCTGGCACTATTTGTATTCTACCATCAATGGGGCAATTCCCAAAGGTGAGAGGCGGAATCTATTTAATTCTGAGGAAGCAAGCCTTTCCTGCTAGTGTTCACTTCTTAGAAGATAAGGCAATTGAAGAGATTAAAAAGTTTCAGCTCTCTCTGTATGTGTATGAGACATAGGCAAGCTCATGAAGTGACTACAAAGGAATTCTCTCTCAGACTTGTCTCCTGTGTGACCACGTGAGGACTCTCAGACTTGTCTCCTCTGTATGACCATGAGACACAGCACACCATGTGTTAGCTCACATGAGGACTCTCAGACTTGTCTCCTCCGTGTGACCACTACACAGCAGACCATGTATCAGCTCACGTGAGGACTCTCAGACCTGTCTCCTCTGTGTGACTACAAGGCACAGCACACCAGGCATCAGCTCATGTGAGGATTATTAGCAAACCACCTTTCTCAAGTCCACATCGGGTCCATGCCTCTCAGCGTAGGCTCATTTACATTTCAGGTGAGAATGGCAGTCAAATGAGGGCCAGACTCTGGAATGCTTTGTCCTCAGGAAGGATACTGTGGGTCACAAAGCCTCTTGTTCTCCAGTGCCCTGTTGGTGTTTGGTCTACTTCCCCATCACAGGAACCACAGCCTCCACCTTCCTTGTCTGACCAATGGCCCTGTTTCATCTTTGGAGATCAGCCTGGCAGGTCTCCAAAGCCTAGTCCTCATCCTGAAGGGCTCAGTGGTACCTAAACACCTGTGTCCTCTGTGCTTCCTGGTGGGAGGGTGCTAAAAGCCTGAACCTTAGTGTATTAGTTTCTTGTTGCATCTGTGACAAATGAAATTTAATTGCTTAAAACAACATAAATTTATTATTTTATAATTCTGGAGACCATAAGTCTCGTGAAGATCTTACTGGGCTAAAATCAAGGTGTCAGCAAAGTTGTGTTCTTTCTGGAGGATCTAAGAAAGAATCTATTTCTTTGCCTTTTTTATCTTCTAGGGACCACCCATGGCTCATGGCCTTTCCATCTTCAAAACCAACAAGGTCAGGCTGAGTTCTTATGGGGCCATCTGTCTGGTTCTCTCTCTTCCGCCTCCTTCTTCCACTTATAAGGAGCCTTATGATTACATGGATTCCCACCTGGATAGCCCAGGATATTCTTCCCATCCTCGAGGTCAGCTGATTAGCAACCCTAATTCTATCTGCAGCCTTAATTTCTCTTCAATGTAACCTAACATAGTCACAAGTTCTGAGCATTAGGTGCTCGACACCTTTGGGGGCATTATTCTTCATGTCATTTAGAGTCACCCTTTTTCCATGAGGCAGAAGTTATGCTTTCATGGATGAAAGCAGGCCTGGTCATGTGCTGGACTTAGAGCAGCTTCGCCCACTGAACTGTCTCTTCCTGGTCATTGATAAACGATCACGATCAGCCTCCCTTGGCAGCCTTCCCAGGCATGTGGTCTGAATCAATTTCCAGGGATCCCAATGCCCTTTCTCTTTCAGCTGACACATGCTCTGTGTCCTTAGTAATCACCCTGTGACCAGTTCATTGAACTCCACCTTGAAATGAAATTTCACTTTGGGGGGGAAAATAATTGAACAAGTCTTTCTGAGGTTTTAAACAGCTGATTACCAAGTTTGCTTTAGGAAGAATCATTCCTAGGCCTAGTCCTGGGTCTGTTAGTATCTCTGAAATAGCTGAGTTGAGCTTCTCCCACCAGTCTCAGGGATGGCAGACAGCCCAGGACCAGCAATCAAAGCATTTAATCCTCTGGCCACAGTTCTGACCTAGAGATGGACGTAGAGCCCAAGCCAAGTTTCTCAGGGGTGGTGATACTTGTCAAACATTTTGAATTCTCCCTCACATTCCTAGTCATCTTGCAGTTAGGAAGGGCTACACGGTTAGTTCTGAACAACAACAAAAAAAATTAATTTATGGAAAGCTGCTATTGGTTACTTTTGGGCTGAAGCAGTGAAAATTCCACACCTAATTCTGCAGTCTTTTTCTTCCTTTGTTACAGCAATAAAGGAAATACTAAGTTCCAGATGATACAGCTGCAAAGTGGTGGAGTGTCCATCCTCCCGGATTGCTGATTTCAGAGCATACATTGGATGTATAACATGAGCAAGAAAGAAATGCGAGTGTTAAGCCTTGGATTTGGGATTGTTACCACAGCATAACCAGCGATCCTGACCAACATAGCAGCCCAATAAGAGGGTTTCCTGAGACTGCCCAGAGCTTTCAGGAGAAACTGTGCCTCTTTCTGGCACTGTGAATTGTAAAGACATTTTGAAGATGGAACAGCCAACAGTCAGTCTTTTTGCCCCCGTGAGGAGAGGGCCTATCTGAAAATGGTTCAGAGATGAGCAGAACCAGGAGATGAAAAAGAACACTGTTGACCTCATTTGAAACCTTGGATATATTTGGGCACAAATATTGACCTTCTAAACCTCCCAGTGACGTTAGAAAAATATGTCCATTTTTGCTTAAGCTAATTCCAATTGTGTCTATCTTTTGCAATGCTGGAAGTCCTCACAGTCATAGCCCTTTCCTCTGACTGATTCGTGTGGCAATCCAGAATTATCTTTCTTCTTCTCAGGGACTCCTTCCCATGAAGCAGGACTTTTGCATATCAGAGGTGCTGCCCTCAATACATTTTGCTGCTGCTGGAGACTATAATTCTTCTTTATTCTATATGCCTGTCCCCCTCTTGAAGTATAATTACATTTTTCTTTTCTATTTCCTGTTAACAGTCAGCAGCAGGGTCCCTAAACTGCTCCTGTTTAATTATAATCACCAGTCACTAAAGGAAAAAAATTCACCAGTGATCAAAAATAAAACAAAGGGGAAATGAATATTGATGATCTTGACTTGCAGAGAAAAACAATAGGGAAAGTGATATTGCCCTTGTCTGCTATAATACTCTCTCTAGGCACTGACGTGCTTGTATGCATTTACCAACAACTGTTTTGGGCCTTTGGGAAAAAGACCAAAGGTTTTGAGGTTTCATCCCCTGGAGAGATGATGAATGTGCATTGACCCATCTACAGTGTCCCTTTGGTTCCCTGTTTGAGCCAAAAAGGAGGCATGGAGGAGACCACTGCTCGGAAAGAGGTTAGCGTCTGTGGCCATGGAATTATACCAAGATAACAGGTTCACTGTGGGGTCAAGTCACCAAAGTTGACCTCAGCTCCATGGTTTAACCAACAACTATTCAGAACTCTGACCAGCCTCCTAGGCTAGGATGGACTACAATCTGACGTGACCTGGGCTGACCCCCACTTGCCACAAATCCTAACACTGATTCCTTGGAGCTCCCTGAATTGAACAAACAGAATCTCCAAACTTAGAAATGGCCAGTGGCCTGTGGGCAGCAGATTCAGAATTTCTTCAGCTTTGACCACAACTCTGAGTCAGGGAATAAAACCGAATCTCCATCAAGTGTCCCTCACTGGATACTAACTCGGGAATTCAGCAAGATCTATACAACAGATGGCATTTCATGGTGCACAGAAAGGTTCAGGTTTAAGTTAATAATAAAACCTCATTATTAATAGATTGCTTTTGTTTAGGAAAGGAGCATATATGCACATTCCCATGCAAATATGTGTTGTTGACCTGGAAATCATCATCCTTGGAAGACTGTGAATCTCATTTTCTTAGTCATGATGGCCTTTGGTGAGGTCGTCAGGGAGTTCTCCCCAACCAACTGACCAAAGTCAGAATACATTAGCACCTATTTCCAAGGATTTTGTCCTCCAAGTTATAATGTTAACAATGTAACATATTTACTAACAATGTAGGATGGCTCCTATGTAATTTTACATAGGACATTTTTGCAGAATTATAGACTTTTACATGAAGAAATCATCCAGCCTACATGCTCCAAACTTCTCTGCAATATTCTCCACTAACTAGTCTTTTACCCTTTAATGAAAGGTAGTTAGAAGACTGCTCCTAGAGGCAATCTGTAGCAGATATCACTAATATATCAGCCCATGGCCTTGGTACCACCTCGGATTTCAGCCACAGCCCAGACAGACTCAGGCTGAGCTGATGGTGTCTCACATCAGCTATGGGTGCCTCACGTACTTTCATGTCTACCCAGGACCTTTTCCCAAGCTGCTCACTGTGCAGGTTCAGCCCAGAAGTGGGGTGGCACTAAAACCATGGGGGAAGCCCCCAAACCATGGGGTCCCCAGGTCCATGTGGAAGCCTACTTTCCTCCAAGTGGCTGATTCTGGGAGCTGTCTGCAAGATTCTCAGAGCTCTCTGGATAACACATGCTCACCTTGGTTCCTTCCCTGGGATCACCTCCCAAATAAATGGCTCAGGCCCTAACTTTGAGGGAACCCAGACTCAAATGCATGGTAATTAGTAAAAATGTAGACTTAGGAAATATGCTCCCTGATATTAGCTCTGGGATCCTGGGCAAGTTTCTTACCTCTTTGTGCTTTAGTGCTAGTTTTTCATCTGTAAAATGGGGATAATAATATGACATACATTTTAGAATTTTTATGGCAGCTGTTTTCGAAGAGCTTTCCTTCATGGTAAAGTAGAATCTCTCACTATGAAAATTTCATCTTTTGGACAAAAATGGCCACGAGCTTCAAGTCACAGCCCCTCAATTGTCAGAAACGAAGAAGCAAGTTTTCATTTGCTGGGAATTCCTAGGTCACTTTATTCGTTTTTGTCTGGGCTTGGCTTTATCCTACACACTAAGGCCATTAGCAACAAAAAATCCTCCTCCTAGAGCATTAGTGCAAAGGACAGTGATGAAGCAAACAGATTATTTTAATAACACCTATGAATGAATGGCAGTTGTCACAAAAATGTACCAGTTTTCACCTTTAACTAGCCTCTTGAAAACATGTGTTTATTACTGTAAATGCTTTACTGATAACATCTGCCTCCCTTCCATGCAGACCCTAAAACCGTGCTTTGATTTCATTTGCAAGTATAGAAATTAAGTTTCAAGAAAGTGATAGAAATCAGAGACCAACAGGCCACAGCAGATATTTGTTGGGGTCATTGAGTAGCAGATGATGTATGTGAGAAGGAATACAGGGGAAAAATAGTAAATTGGAATTTCAGGTTCCTAGGTGCCCTTCCCTGACCCACTCGTCCTCTCATATCCAGGACACCTGAGTAGTAAGCCTCTCTACTCCAAGTGTGGTCCATGAAGTTCTCACCAGAAACACCCTGGAGCTCAGGCCCCACCTAGACTCAGAATCTGCATCTGGACAAGATTTCTAGGGGCTCCAAAGGTGGACTCTAGCCTGAGAAGCTCAGCCTGAGGCAGGAAGAGCATTTGCTTTCACGGCCAGCTTGCAGGTCCCAGTTCATTCTGATTAGGCTGAACTCTCCCAGGTCCCCTCATTCAGAATGGCTGAAGGCCAACACTGAGAAGAGGTCAGACTGATTTTCCATGTGGTAAATACGAAAAGGAAGAGAGCTGGTACATTAAAGGCAATAAAATAGAGAGGAAGGGAGAGAAAAAGAGAAGAGCCACGTGGTTTCAGGTGTCCATATGGAGAAGTTTTAGGAAGTTATGACTGCAATTGGTGTTTCTTTTCTTCTTTTCGGCTTCTTGAAGAGACCTTCTATTTTTGAAAAAAAAATAAAAAAAAAACAGAAAGCTACGAATGATATCACCAACATTTGTGTAGTTGTCGCCTACGATTTATAAATTTTAATAATCTTGCCAAGTTTATTCTCAATTTTTCAAAAACAAGCCTTACTGACAAAGCTGAAGTTCCCTGTGTTCTTCTCCCTGGCCCCACTTCTCTCCCACCTGCCCAGGAGCAAACAAACCATGATTGGGCCTCAGTCCCATCTGTTTCTACACTTCTACCACATGCATATTTCTAAATAATGCAAGGCATTGTTTTGTGTTTTAGACTTTATGTAATTATTATATAATATGAACAATCATATTCTATAAATTATAATTTTAAAACTTATCTATACCAAGAAACATAGATCTAGCTCTTTATATTTTTTTACCGTGATTACCATTTTATAGCCATTTTTAAGCACATAGGTCAGTGACAGTATGCTTGATGCATTCACTCTTGATGAATTCTTGATGTATTTAATGTACTTATATTGAATGTGTAACCATCGCCACTGTCTGTCATTTCCAGAACTTTTACATCTCCCACACAGTAACTCTACCCATTAGACAGCAATGACCCACTCCCCCTCTCTGTAGCCCCTCCTTGGTCACCTCTATTTTGCTTTATATCTTAACTCATTTATCTTTAAGTGCTATATTGCATTTCTTCAATAAAAATTACACATATATTGTCCATTCATCAACTAGGCTAAGACACTGTATTTGTTTTCTATTACTGCCAGAAAAAAATTACTACAAATTTAGCACCATAAACAACACAAATGTATTATTTTATAGTTTTATAGTCTTAAAGTCCAGTGCAGGTTTCACTGAGCTAAAATGAAGGTGTTGGTGGGTTATACTCTTTTCTGATGGCCCTAGGAAAGACATCTCTTTTCTTATTTTACCCAGATTCTAGAGACTGTTCTCATTCCTTGTTCTGTGGTCTCCTTCCTCCATTTTCAAAGCCAACAAGATACCATCTCTCTGACTCTGCTTTTATCCTCATATTTTTTTTTCTTACTCTCCCCTTCTTCTTCCCTGTTCACTTTTAAGGACATCTGCGATTACATTGGGCCTACCTAGCTAATCTTCCTATTTTAAGGTCAGCTGATTAGTGACCTTAATTCCATCTCTCTCTCTCTCTCCCCTCATATGTGAGAGATCTCTGGGCAATACATCGACAATGGAATTTTCCCTTCCTCCTTTGCTTTTGAGGCTTGTTTGTTTTTTGTGTGTGTCAGATTTCTTTTCATTTTAGATACAGCTTTTGCTGAGACTGACCCCAAGGGAGCCCCACTTTGTTCAGGTCACATTTGAAAGAAGGAGCTGACCCTTGTATTTACTCCCTCACAAGGTCATACTTTGGAGCTGTAAGGTATATAGGTATAAATGAGAAGGAAGCTAGGAAGACCCACAAAAGTCCAGGGAGGAGTTTGAAGCAGAGCTCTCTAAGCCATGTGCTAAAAGAAGAGCTATCTCTGGGATAAAGAAAATCGGAGCAATCAACCTGGGGAGGAGAGTTGGCTAGTGACAAGGAGGCAGCCCCAACAGCAGGCTCAAAGGGAGCTGGAAGCTGCTCAGGCACAGGACTGAGGTGTGTGACAGATCAGGTGTGTCCAGCTTCCCCTTTGGAGCTGACATATTACCAAGATGCTGCTGTGGATCAAAATACTTGTGGAATTTCATTAAGACCAAAACCAAAACACACTCTTTAAACCCAGAGCAGGAAAACCCTCTTTTAAGAAATGATTTATTTTAAAGATAATTTATTTTATGATGATGATGATTATTATTTGTTGTTGTTGTTGCAGTTTGGCAAGAGCCAGGTTCGAACCCACCACCCTCAGTATATGGGGCCAGTGCCCTAGTCACTGAGCCACAGGCACCACCCAATTTATTTTATTATTTTAAAGATTTAAGATAATTATAAGCCAATTCTTATTTATAAGAAAAGAATTTATCAAATAAATAACATTTGTGGTTAAAAAATAACTAAAACTGATTTTTCTTTATGGTGAAAAGTTATATATTTAGAGTTAGTCAGCTGGACTTGGTTTAGATGATCCCAACTTTGTTGGTAACATCCAAAGCATCGTAATCTTGAATCAGTGGAGCACATGCCTTGTTCTCTCCATCGGGCCTGATCAGGCGGTTGACCTTGGCCGTGTCAATGTCATGGAGCTTCTTCACAGTATGTTTATCCGGTGCTTGTTGGCTTTGACATCACAACAAACACGAGTGTGTTGTTGTCTGCCGTCTTTTTCATGGCCGACTCAGTGGTTGGGGGTAACTTGATGATTGCACAGTGCTCAAGCTTATTTCTCCTGGGGGAGCTCTTCGAGGATATTTGGGCTGACTCTGGGGCTGCCCTGTCTTCGGTCACCAGAAGATGGGTGATGTACAGACCTTTGTTTTGTGGCTGTGGCTGCCTTCAGCACTGCCTTCTTGGCCTTTTGTGCCTTTGCTTCAATGCCTTTGGCTTTGGGACGGGTGGAAGCTTCCTTATCTGCCTTCAGCCCTATCATGTGAAAAGCCAAAACTGACTTTCTTATGTGACTCTAGAACCAAGTTGATCAGCCTAGCTGCCCAAATCTGAGTTTTTAATAGTTTCTGAGTAGTACCCACTGTCTTTCTCAAAGTGCCCCAGATTGTATGACAAATCATTGATACCCCCTCCTGAAGGCAATTCTAAAAAAAGGAGAAACAAATGTGTAAGTAATGACAGGGTTTGGGGATTAGTGCCCAGCTTGCTAGTGTGACTATTTAGAACAATATATCGATATAAATGCGTAAGTTCAGATACCTTTTCTTCATTTGCTTTTAAAAAAAATAAACCAACTGCCATCTACACTCTCCTTGGCTTTCTTGTAAATCCATGAACATACAGACAGCAGACAATAGAGTTGTGGTGTGACAGTGACAGGCAGAAAGCCAGCCTCCACCCCTTGCGCACACTATCAAGATAAATGTTTATGGCTTTTCCTCCTGCAGAATTGTCCTTGATATTATTTACTGTAAGATTTATCTCAATAATAATATGAGAGAAAATAAAGGCGCTTATGTAGAATAATGTGAGCTGGGTCCTGGAGTCCCACAGGAATGGCCTTGGCAGGAGGCATGACTCTCTTCTGGGTGCCAGGATAAAAAGCAGAAGGGCTGGGTTGAACCATGACTCTGTAAGGAGGGAGTTGTGAGCAGAAAGTGAGAACTATTGTTCTGATGTGGGCAGGTTATTCTTGAACATTGCCAACAACTTAATCCCATACACACTCTATCTTCCTTCTCATATTGAAAAAAGATATACTGGCATCATTTCACAAATATGACCTTAGTCATTATCATAATATGCTTTCCCGAAAGCTGGAAACAGCAAAAATACTTCACAGAGAGATTATTGCTGTAACATCATAAAATTCTATTAGAAACATGAAGACATAATAATGACACTTCAGACTATTTTGGGCTAAAGAATGTAAACAGACAATGTTTCAAACAGAACTATCTCGAACCTTCTGATATCAAAAATAACAACTTTGCAACAGGCCATACATCTGGGGGTTCTGGCAACAAAGGATTTCAGAATGGAATCACAAAACATAGTGATGAAATACAGGATCAAAATAACACAGCTTCAGCTAATTTTAGAACTTTTTTCTTCCAAAGAGGTCAACCTAATGAAGATGTTTGATCACTTTCCCAAGCTGTATTTGAGAAGGTAGAACAGAAAAGATTGGGTCAGAGAAGGGGTAGGAAAATCAATTAATTGACAAACCAATATCCTTTCCAAGGCCACAGTGCGCTGTGCCTAGCGCAGGGGGAAAGCACATAGGACACAGATGTACCAGCTCCCCACTCACTACCCTCACTTGACTGACTGACTGACTGTTCTCCCTAATTGAATCATAAGTTTATTGTGAGAATTTATCCATATAAAGCACTTGCAATGTACATGGCATACAGCAAGTGCTAAAATACTATAGTTAGGAGGAAACGATATATCTGAAGGTGAAAATACAAGTGCTAAAGTAAGGCAGCATATAATAAATACAAAATGGTAACTCTAGCTCGTGAAGGGGAAGGATCACTGGGAATTGGAGTGGAGGAGTTTCTTGTGGAGCCAGTGGGGTTTTTCCTGAATCTTGACTTAACTGGGGAGGATAGGTGGTTGTTAAAAGCATCTTGCAAGGCCAGAACAAAAGTGTATCATGTTCACCTGAGAAGGGGATGTGATAAACAAGCCTTTCTGTAGGGGAAAAGTGGTACAAGGGTGGTAGAGGAGGTGGGGAGTTAGTTAGCAATAAGGCTGGTTTTTAACCACTGAAGACTTTTGGGGACAAGCTTGTGCCTTGGTGCAAGTGCTACTGCTGGAAGCATCGTTGTGGCAGGGCCAGCGGCTGGGGAGAAAGGGAGCTATACCATGAGGACCACCCATGCTGAGGCTTTTGCACAACATCAGAGGTCGAGTGTGAGAGTGTGGGCTAGTGGAAGGTGTCAGAAAAAGGAAATCTGTGGGTTCAGCCAGACATGAGAGGCCACTGCTTAACTTGTACTAACTGACCCCAGGGGCCTCCTAGTGCTAAGGGAAGGACAAAGGCCAAGGTCCAGTTCAGGTTGTTAGAAAGAGGTGCTAATAAAATGGGCAGTGTTTACACCTTCTTTTCTGTATTAAACAAGAATAGCCTCAGAGTAACATTCTTATTCATCATAAAGCAATATTTTGTACTTGTGCTAGAGACATTCAGAAGAAATACAAAAACCAGGTCTCAAAGGTCTCTAAAAATCTCAAAATTAGGACAGGGGAAAGTGAGACATGGTGTTTGGGGAGAGATATTTGTTAAAGAGGCCAAATACATGGCCTAAGTGGTGCTACTGAAGGCCAAAGAGCTTCCTATGGGCTAGTGGCGATAGGAGGCTGCTTTGGTTATTTCTTTTATTATAAATCAAGATATTTCTATTTTGAGAGAGAAAGAAACCACAGTAGTTGGTTAAAGTGGAAACCAAATTAAAAGAATAAAATAATAAAATTCAAAAAGATTATTCATATTCCATCTGGGATTCCATCTGCAAAATTCCTTGTGGGTCACAGACTTGAATGAGCAAGGAGATTTAATAATGGCTAACAATGGCTTCGCGCCCGTAGCTCCAGCCACATACACTGGAGCTGGCAGGCTCGAATCCAGCGTGGGCCTGCCAAACAACAATGACAACTGCAACCAAAAAATAGCTGGGTGTTGTGGCGGGTGCCTGTAGTCCCAGCTACTTGGGAGGCTGAGGGAAGAGAATCGCATGAGCCCAAGAGCTTGAGGTTGCTGTGAGTGTGACACCATGGCTCTCTACCAAGGGCGACATCATGAGACTGTCTAAAAAAAAAAAAAAGCTAACATTTATTGAACACTTACTTTGCACCAGGTACTATGGTACACCATGTACATGTCAGTTTATGTAACACTAAGTCTACACCCACACTTCAATTTACTTCTATATTATCTTCATTTACAAATGGGAAAAGAGAGTCTTGGGAAAAGGATATATTATTCCTTGAAGATTGGCTTTGCTAGGAGCATTGTGCCACAGGTAGACTCTGACCTATCGTTTTTCTTTTTGTCACCATTTACACTACTCTTGAGACTGATAGTCTATATCTAAGCAGCTTTGATTGCTGGGGCCCTTATGCTCCAGCTGAGATGGATCTGAGCGGCACTCACACTGCAGATGCAGTACTGAGAGTGTCATGCCATAAGAGCTGCCCTAGGTTTGGTCTTGGTGGGTTGTCTGAGCACTCACGTTAGCCAGTGCTGCCTCCACTTCCCTGCTCTTCCAGCAAACACCTGTGTGGTGGTCAAGGCAGCAGAGGGGTAGAAGTCAATGACGTATTTTGGGCCTGCTTGGATCTAGTGCCTTCCTCGGGTCATTGGCCATTGTGAAGGGGCTGGCAGTTCTTTTTTTTTTTTTTCCAGTTTTTTTTTTTTTTTTTTGGGGGGGGGCTGGGGCTGGGTTTGAACCCACCACCTCCAGCATATGGGGCTGGTGCCCTACCCCTTTGAGCCACAGGCACCGCCCAAGGGGCTGGCATTTCTTTTAACAGCTCAGTCACTTCCAACTTTTTCTTCATCTTACCACCCATGTGATCTGGGTAACTCTCCATCAGTTCACCTACCTATAAAATCAGGATAATAATAGTACCAACCTTGTAGCATTGGGAGATTAAATGAGTAACTGTAAAGTACGTAAGAATGATGCCTGGCACACAATAAGTGCTTAATGTTTGTTTATTATTGTATCCACAATGCCTAAAGTGTTCACTGGGGATACTGGGCACTAGAATCAAACCGCAAATTAGAAATGATAAATAATAATATAAATAAGTTATAATATGAAATAATTATATATAAAACCTAACTATAACACAGTTATAGAGCAAGCCTGATAAGTAACTATTTTATAAGTAAAATACCATTATATAAGTCATTGAGCTGTAACCTAGGTTTCTTTATCAAGTAGGAAGTAAAGCAAAAGAGAGGAGTGACCTGTGGCAGAGAAAGAGCCCAGCATCTGTGATTTTACACATTAGCGAAATTGTCAGAAGTGTTGATCAGAGTGAAGTTTGAGGACCACTTGCTGGGGCACTTTTAGAAATGTAAATACTTGAATCCTACAGGTTCAGAAGCCCTGGAAATCTATTTCTTTTTATTCATTATTTTCATCTTTAAAAAAAAAAAAAAGTATGGTAGGTGATTATTACACACTTGAAATTTGGTTACTCTTCATCCAAAGATTAAGAAAGAGCATCCCACCGGGACCCAAATGGACTCACAGGTGGACAAAAACAAGCCTTGGTGTTGAGGCTTGCTAAAATGATCCTAATGCCTAGCCCTAAAGGACATATTGACTAGAAAGATAGCGATGAACTGGTTTTGTGGGACATTGAAATTGAGTAGAGAACATTTATCATCTTAGGATCCAATTTTGCCTGATGCCGACTCTGTAGTCCAAAGGCATGGGCTAACAATGGTGGAGTAACACTTTCCTCTCAGAGCTCACTCCCTTACTAACAAGAATTACAAAAATAGCAACATTGTCATCCAGGACACTGGAAGCCAAATGAGACATAAAATATGAATACTAAAAGCAGATGGAAGGTTGCTAAATGACTTAGCAAAACAATACAAGACAAAATCAGTCTACAGAGGAAGAACTGAATTAAGCTAATTCACTTGCAACACTCTGGAAGAGCATCAGAACAGGTGACATCAAGAATTATAATCTATGCAGGTAATTGGTGGTACCACACCTATGGTGCATCTTACAAAGGTACATGTGAAACTTACTAAATGTAGAATATAAATGTCTTAACACAATAACTAAGAAGATGCCATAAAGGCTATGTTAACCAGTGTGATGAAAATATTTCAAATTGTATATAAAACCAGCACATTGTACCCCATGACTGCATTAATGTACACAGCTATGATTTAATAATTAAAAAAAAAACAGTTGATTTTATCTCAAAGTAATTTGGTTTTTATCAAATGATTTTGTTCTAGAACAGAAGATTTAGGGGGGCCAGCCTAGCACCCCTGTACCCTGGGAATGGACAGGAAGGGCCCTGGAGGGAGAAAGGGAACAGGGTGATGTGAGGTGGGAAAGCCAGAATCCCAGGGTTGTTCTGCATTAGCCCTGGCAGTACTTCATTTAAGAGGCTGTCTTACGAAAATTTTATATTTGAAACATTATCGTTACCAGTAAGTGGGATTTGAGAGTCATAGATGAGATAAGGTAGAGAGCCCTTTTTACCCTTTTTTTTTTTTAATAGCTTAAACTACGTCATATTTTAGCAGGGAGAAAATATTCTAGAATTCAATTAAGAGACTATAGGAACCAGGAGAGCTTTACTTTAATTTTTGCTTTTTGGTTGAGATAAGGTGATCTTTAACAGTCTTCAGCTGTGCAAACCACCCCGTTGTCTCAGGCAGAATCCTTTGTGTGGAATTTCTAAGTTATGGTCTATCAAAAAAGTGTTGCAGGGCACATTCTTTTCTGGCTTGACAAAGGTGGTCCCTTTCTATGTGTTGCGGGGAACCTCTAACACCGGAGGTGGATATATTATCAGAATTGCCAGAGGAAAGAGATTGAGCTCTTGAAGATTATTTGTTGAGGTTCAATATGATAAGAATGTCTCTGATGGACTGATGTGAACCTGACTGAGGTCAGCTGATAAAAAAGCATTCTAGAATTCTGCCCCACTCTTGCCCTACCTCTGGCCATGAGAACTCACCACGAACAAGGACTCTGAGCTGGCCATGTAGACTTGGGCCTGCCCTGTCTAGGGGAAAATTCACCTGAACAGACTGTAGCTGGCCTCAGAAATCCACCTTGCCCTGGATGAGTCACGTGGTGAGAGATGGGGGTAGCGACGGTGTCTCTGTGTGTGTCGTCTGAAAGTCATGTGTCACTGAAGGCACTTGACTTAGTGTGGAGTTACTGGCTTCCCAGAGGTGCGCTGTGAGGACTGCCACCCTCACAGGGGCATGTCTGAGCTTTAGTTCCGAAAGAGTGAGAGAGGCTACTTTTTAAAATCAAGGGGACCAGCCAGCTGCAGTAGTTCACACCTGCAATCCTAGCACTTTGAGAGACTGAGGTGGGTGAATCTCCTGAGCTCCAGAGTTGAAAACCAGCCTGAGCAAGATCTCGACCCCATCTCCAAAAAATAGCTGGGCGTTGTGGCAGCCATTTGTAATCCCAGCTACTTGGGAGGCTGAGGCAAGAGGATTGCTGGAGCCTAAGTAAGAGTTTGAGGTTGCTGTGAGCTATGAGGCCCCGGCACTCTACCAAAGGCAACAAAGTGAGCCTCTGTCTCTTAATTAATTAAAAGAAATAAATAAATACATAAATAAAACTGAGGAGACCACAGGCAGAGACAACACTTCCCAGTAGCTCTGTATCTAGCACCAAGACCACAGCAACAATGTTTGGACTGAGAAAGCCTCTTGGTTCTTAAAATTATCAAGAGAAGAGGTCCTGGGGGAAAGGGTAGATGCAGGGAGGATGAGGGTCAAACCTTTTTTTTTCCCATTTTACTGCATTCTTTATTACATTTTTGAAAACATTATTACTTTTCACAAAATATATCACTGATGATAACATAATGCCTTATTGGTGTTATTTTTAAATGAGTTAATTTATAAATACTTAAAGTTTTAGGTATTAATTTTAAAATTATAAATATTAATATGACATAAACAGAAGGTCTTTGGAGTCCTCTGTCATTTTAAAGATCATAACATGTTTCCTCTGATTTTATCTGGTATAGATAATCAACCCCATAGCACATTTATTACAAGAAAGAGAAAAAGCAAAATCCCCTGAGGTTGTTAGTACATCCATCTTTGCTTCTTTTTTTTTTTTTAATTTCCAATTAATAATATGGTACAGCCCCTGCCGTGCCCGGGCCTCTGCATTGCCCTACTCCACAGGAGCGCAGGGGCGGCTCCTGCTCTTCCCTGGACTCCTCAGCAGTGGCGTTTATCGAAATGTCCACAAAAGGAGGATTTGGTGGTACTAGCAGCAGTGATGCCCAGCAGAGCCTGCAGTCCTTCTGGCCTCGTGTCATGGAAGAAATCCGGAATTTAACAGTGAAAGATTTCCGAGTACAAGAACTCCCACTGGCTCGTATTAAGAAGATTATGAAACTGGATGAAAAATGTGAAAATGATCAGTGCAGAAGCCCCTGTGCTGTTTGCCAAGGCAGCCCAGATTTTTATCACTGAGTTGACTCTTCGAGCCTGGATTCATACGGAGGATAACAAGCGCCGTACTCTACAGAGGAATGATATCGCCATGGCAATTACAAAATTTGATCAGTTTGACTTTCTCATCGATATCGTTCCAAGAGATGAACTGAAACCACCAAAGCGTCAAGAGTAGGTGCGCCAGTCTGTAACTCCTGCTGAGCCTGTCCAGTACTACTTCATGCTGGCTCAGCAGCCCACTGCTGTCCAAGTCCAGGGGCAGCAGCAAGGCCAGCAGACCACCAGCTCCACGACCACCATCCAGCCTGGGCAGATCATCATCGCACAGCCTCAGCAGGGCTAGACCACACCTGTGACCATGCAAGTTGGAGAAGGTCAGCAGGTGCAGATTGTCCAGGCCCAACCTCAAGGTCAAACTCAGTAGGCCCAGAGTGGCAGTGGACAGACCATGCAGGTGATGCAACAGATCATCACAAACACAGGAGAGATCCAGCAGATCCTGGTACAGCTCAATGCTGGCCAGCTGCAGTATATCCACTGAGCCCAGCCTGTATCAGGCACCTGAGTCGTGCAGGGACAGATCCAGACACTTGCCACCAATGCCCAACAGATTACACAGACAGAGGTCCAGCAAGGACAGCAGCAATTCAGCCAGTTCACAGATGGACAGCAGCTCTACCAGATCCAGCAAGTCACCATGCCTGTGGGCCAGGACCTTACCCAGCCCATGTTCATCCAGTCAGCTAACCAGCCCTCCGACGGGCAGGCCCCTCAGGTGACCAGAGACTGAGGGCCTGAGCTGGCAAGGCCAAGGACACCCAACACAATTTTTGCCATACAGCCCCAGGCGATGGGCACAGCCTCCCTTCCCAGAGGACCCGGCCGACCTCAGTGCCTCCTGCAGGCTAGGACACTGGTGCACTACGCCCCACATCTGGGGGCTGAGATTCTCCAGCAGAAAGATGCAATATTTTTCATTTCCATTTTTCCATTTTTTTTTCTTTAAGGAATCAATATTTCAGTATGTTGAGCTATGTGTCCAATGCTATGAAATGAAAATATTAAATAACATATTTATGGCATTTTCTTGAAGAGTGTGGTTGAAGAAATATGTCTCTTTTGATTCTCACTGCCACTTCTTTTTAGGAGCAAATCTCCCAGGGGTGTACCATATGGTATTTCCTAACTCTTGGAACAGATGCTACCCCCAAGATTTGCCACATTGTTCTGCCCTCAGAGTGAATTAGGTGAATGTGTGTACCTTTTTTATTTTTTTGCTAGTGGTCCTCTCTCCACCCCTGCTCTCCCCCCAGACCTCTCTGTATTT
>CAUYPK010073337.1:0-26699 GCA_963574355.1 Loris lydekkerianus | reverse complement strand
GAATTTCAGCTCTTTGCCTCTTATCATTATTTTGTATACTGTGGCTCTTTGCCAAGTTTGGATTTTGTTATGCTGCTTCTGAGGAGGGACCTCTGAGGAGCGATCTCCGAGCGCGTAGTCGAACTTGTTCGCCACCCCTGCGTCTAATCTGAGAAGTGGGAATAAGAGAATTTACCTCACAGGATTTGGGATAAATGAGGTAATATACAAGGTACATATGACAAGGAGAATTCTGGGAGGTGGCAGAGTATGAAGCACCTGGGGAGTGTCTCTCCACCTAGACACAAATTGCACTGGCACAATCTGTCTGAGGTAACTATTTTGGAGCTCTGGAGTTTACTGAAAGCCTGTAAATGTAACTTTGCTCAGTTTCAGATCACAGCAAGCTAGCAGCTACCCATCCCCTACCCCAGCAGCCCTATGGCAAGCAGCTGTAAACTGTTCTGAAGCAACTTGCACACAGCTTGTAGAACCTGGGTGGGCAAAAAGCACCTTGTTTTCCAAGGATAGGATCTGTGCTCTGATTACTGATTGCTACTTCTAATGGGTGCAAAGAGAACAGCAGCCATGGTTGTTGCAGCTCCCCACATTGTTGTAAGCTCCTCCCCCTCCAGCTGAAGCTTATACATTCTCTCTGCCTTCATTTTTCTCCTTTTTCACGTTTGGAAGGCAGACATAAACAGGAGGACATTCAAAAACATCTGCATATAAGGGGGGAATTATAGATAGTTGCCATGCATACCCAGGGAAAGGCATAGGCTCTGAAAAGACCTTAAGTTTTACACTTTAGGCCGATCCTTGGCTCACAGCTAGCATACAGTAGTTTTTGTTTTTGTTTAAAGCAAAAACTATAATAAAAACCAGCCAACCCTGGAGAAAGGCAAGAGTCTGATTTACCAGAATTACTACATTATTAGATTGGTATTTCTAGTTTTCAATGAAAAGAAATCATAAAGCATACAAAGAAATGGTCAGGTATGGCCCATTCAAAGAAAAAAATAAATAAATAAAAGAAACTTCCTAAAAAACAGGGTGGCAGAAGAGATAATGGCCCCAAACTTCTGTAAACCCAAAAGAAGATCAGTGAACTCTAAATAAGATGAATTTGAAACTCCATGTTATAATCAGACTATCAAAAGCCAAAACAAAGAAAATCTTAAAGGACAATAAAAGAGAAGTGACTTGTCACGCTAAGAATTCCTGAAAATGGCAGCGCCTGTAGCTCAGTGTAGGGCGCAGGCCACATACACCGAGGTTGGCGGGTTCAAACCCTGCCCGGGCCTGCTAAATAACAATGACAACTACAACAAAAAGAAAATAGCTGGGCGTTGTGGCAGGTACCTGTAGTCCCAGCTACTTGAGGCAAGAGAACCACTTAAGCCTAAGAATTTGAGGTTGCTGTGAGTTGTGACATCACGCACTCTACCCAGGTGACAGCTTGAGACTCTGTCTCAATTAAAAAAAAAAAATGTCTCAATTAAAAAAAAAAAAAGATTTCCTGAAAAACAGTTTCTTATCAGAAACTTTGGAGGCCAGAAGGCAATGGACTAATACATTCAAAATGCTAAGAGAAGATAGCTGTCAACCAGGAATCCTGTATCTGATAAAACTATCCTTTGAAAGTTAGGGGGAGAAATTAAGACATTCCTAGATAAACAAAAGCTGGAGGAATTATTACAACTCAGCTTGCCTGGCAGGAAATGCTTAAGTCCTTATAGGGTTAAATGAGGAGTTACCACACAATAACTTAGCCACATGGAAAAATGACCTCAGTAAAGTACTGCCACTTAGCATTTATGAGTTAGTTGTTGATTTGTCTGAATATAAAGTAGTACATACTCTTCTGCCAATCTCATTTTCATTTTAGTGTTTAATTCAGTTTGTTTGAATAAAATTTCACTGATATCATTTTTCTAGGCTCTTGGGATGCTCTTTTGGCATAAGCATAATATTGAAAAATCATTGGCTGATTTGCCCAACTTTACCCCCTTCCCAGATGAGTGGACTGTGGAAGATAAAGTCTTATTTGAGCAAGCCTTTAGTTTTCATGGGAAAACTTTTCATAGAATCCAACAGATGGTAAGTAGATGAGACCGTTGATTGTTGTTGTTGTTGTTGTTGTTCTCCTCCCCATCCCCCAACTTCAGTATTCAGTCTTTTGCAGCTTTCTTGGGAAATAGGGTTATCATCCTCAAGCACAAATATTCCTATTTTTAATAAAGTTTTATTTATTTATTTTGAGACAGAGTCTCACTTTGTCGCCCTTGATAGAATGTTGTGGCATCATAGCTCACAGCAACTTCAAATTCTTGGGCTCAAGTGATTCTCTTGCCTCAGCCTCCCAATTAGCTGGGATACAGGTGCCTGCCACAATGCCTGGCTAGTTTTAGAAATGGGGTCTGACTCTTGCTCAGGCTGGTCTCAAATCTATGAGCTTAGGCATTTACCCATTTTGGCCTCCCAGAGTACTAGTATTACAGGTGTGAGCCACCATGCCTGGCCTAATAAAGCTCCCTTTCCAGGCATCCTCAAACTTTCTAAACAGGAGCCAGTTCACTGTCCTCCAGACCATTGGAGGGCTGGACTATAGTTTAACAAAAAAAAAAAAAAACTATGAACAAATTCCTATCTTATTTTGAAGTAAAAAAACAAAACGGGAACAAATACAATCACACCGCCTCATGTGGCCTGCCGGCTGTAGTTTGAGGACCCCTACTAGAGACAATGCAGCTTTTATTACATGCTGCTCTCTGAATGAGGTCTTTAGATTGCAAGACTGATGCGCTTCTTTTTTTTTTAGAGACAGAGTCTCACTTTGTCGCCCTCAGTAGAATGCTGTGGCATCTCAGCTCACAGCAACCTCCAGCTCTTGGGCTTAGGAGATTCTCTTGCCTCAGCCTCCCAAGTAGCTGGGACTAAAGGCGCCCGCCACAAGGCCCACCTGTTTTTTGTTGCAGTTTGGTTGGGGCCAGGTTCAGACCCACCACGCTTGGTATATGGGTCTGGCGCCCTACCCTCTGAACCACAGGAACCGACCAAGACTGATGCACTTCTTAATGCTGCTAGCCTATCAGCTCCCTTCCCACTATCCTACTTCCTTCCAGAAGTTTAGACCAGTGGAAAGGATCTTTGGTGGTTGTTTGAGATGGAGCTTCATGTGGCCCTGTCTGCCTAGGGAATGTTTCCTTACCCTTTCCTTTCCTTTCCTTTCCTTTCCTTTCCTTTCCTTTCCTTTCCTTTCCTTTTCTTTCCTTTTCTTTTTTTTTCCCTTCCTTCCTTCCTTCCTTCCTTCCTTCCTTCCTTCCTTCCTTCCTTCCTTCCTTCCTTCTTTAAATCATAGATGTGTTTATTAATGTAATTATGGGGTACAATGTGCTGGTTTTATATACAATTTGAAATACTTTCATCAAACTGGTTAACATAGTCTTCAACACAGTTTCTTAGTTATACCTTACCATTTTCATTCTAGCAAAGCTCTTAGGTAGACTCCTACTTAAAAGTTTACTGAAATTTACATTAAGTATTCAAATTAAGTTTTTAAAATCCCCAAAGTTAGGCTTGGCACCCATAGTATAGTGGTTATGGCGCCGGCCACATGCACTGAGGTTGGCCACCAACCCGGCCGGGCCAGCTAAACAACAATGACAACTGCAACAACAAAAAAATAGCAGGGCATTGTTGTAGGTACCTATATATAGTCCCATCTACTTGGGAGGCTAAGGCAAGAGAATTGAGTAAGCCCAAGAGTTTGAGATTGCTGTGAGCTGTGATGACACAGCACTCTACCAAGGGTGACATAGTGAGACTCTGTCCTTAAAAAAAAAAAAAAGTTATATTAAGAATGTTAAGGGCGGTACCTGTGGCTCAAGGAGTAGGGTGCCATCCACATATACTAGGGGTGGCAGGTTCAAACCCGGCCCCAGCCAAAAACTGCAAAAAAAAAAAAAAAAGTGTGAAAACTCTGATTCAACCTTGGACTGATTAGCTATCTTTTTTGCAAATGTCACTTACAGTCAAACTTCAATAATTTGAAAATACATTAGCCTGCCTTGGTGGCTCTCCCCTGTAATCCTAGCACTCTGGGAGGCCAAGGCAGGTGGATCACTTGAGCAAGACCCCTGTCTCTACTGAAAAACTAGCCAGGTGTTTTGGTGGGCACCTATAGTCCCAGCTACTCAGGAGGTCGAGGGAAGAGGATCTCTTGAGCCTAAGAGGTTGCAGTGAGCTATTATGCCATGGCACTTTACCCAGGGCAACAGACTGAGACTCTGTCTCCCAGAAAATTAATTAATTAAAAAAAATTTTTAAATTGAAAATATATTGTTAAGAATTGTTTTATCAATTTTTTTTCTTATCTGAAAGTAAGGACAATGACTTTGGATATTTCTGAACATGTGAGAGTGATCCCTATTAAATGCATTTAAATATATTGGGTTTTTAAAGGTTAGTTTTAAATCTAAACCAACTCATTTTTTTATATTTAGCTTCCTGATAAATCTATAGCAAGTCTAGTGAAATTTTACTACTCTTGGAAGAAGACAAGGACTAAAACTAGTGTGATGGATCGCCACGCTCGGAAACAAAAACGGGAGCGGGAGGAGAGGTGAGCATGGGCTCGGGGTGTCATCTAACCATTTAGGAAACCTTCTGAGAGCTGTAGATACACAAAGGAAAAGTAGATTACTGAATTTCTTCCAGTTTCTGCCTGGTGGAATCATGTGTTCATGAGATGTATTAGAGTGTGAGTGTTACATTATTCATGGACTTCATCTCACCACTTTTTTCTTGCCATGAGTGAACTTCCATTTTGAGTGAATGAACTTTCACATTCACACTTTTTTCCTGCCCCTTAAGGGTGGTTCCTTTTAATAACACGGAATCTTTTATTTCGTAGCTTCACATTTAATTTTATGTACATAAGATTCATTTGACTGACCAGCTGCAGTGGTTTACACCTATAGTCTTAGTACTCTGGGAGGCCGAAGCAGGTGAATGGCTTAAGCTCAGGTGTTTGAGACAAGCCTGAGCAAGCGCAAGACCCCATGTCTAAAAATAGCCGGGCTTTTGTGGTGGGCGGCTATACTCAACAGCTACTGAGGCAACCTTCAGTTGAAGAGTTTAAAGGTTGCTGTGAGTTATGAGTTCATGGCACTCAACCCCAGGGCAACTGAATGAGACTATCTCAAAAAAAAAAAAATAATAATAATAATAAGATTCATTTGTCTTTTTTTAATGTTTGATATGGAAAAAAAACAAGAGTTTTGCTCTGTTACTTGGGCTTCAGAGCTATGGCATCATCATAGTTCACTACATCTTCAAACTCTTGGGTGTAAGTGCTCTTTCCCCTCCAGCCTCTCATGTAGCTGGGATACTATAGGTGCATGCCATCATGCCCAGCTAATTTTTCTGTTTTTTGTTTTGGTTTTTTTTTTTGTAGAAACTGGATCTCGTTTTTACTTGAACAGTCTTGAACTCTTGACCTCAAGCGATTCTCTCACCTTGGTCTCCCAAATTGTTAGGATCACAGACATGAGCCAGTATACCTGGCCTTCTTCCTTTTTTGACCATCTGTTCGCTGTGTGCTAGTGGGAGAGAGAAAAAAAAGTTAATGATTTCTTAGAACAGATGTTAATTTTAAAGATGTAAATAAGACACTTCTTAGCTTTACTTCTTACACATAGCACAGAGAAGTGGACATGGTCATGGAAACACTTAGCTGAGTTCTACTCTCGGCTCTGAATATTTCACTAACATATTCACATAGGTAAGGAAATTCAGCATGCCTCTTCTCCAAGCTCGTATTTTCCTCCACTCTAAAGGGATGATGCTTGAAATCTAGAGGGCAGTACACAGATATAATGGTTTCTGTGTTAGGGTAGTTGGAATATAGGTGACTTTTTAAAATTATATTTTTCATATTTTTGATAGTATATTATTTTTATCCATTAATAATACAAAGTAAAATTAAGGAGGATGGGGTGTCGCCTGTGGCTCAGTGGGTAGGGCGCTGGCCCCATATACCAAGGGGTGGTGAGTTCGAACCCAGCCCCAGCCAAACTGCAACAAAAAAATGGCTGGGCTTTGTGGCGGGCGCCTATAGTCCCAGCTACTCAGGAGGCTCAGGCAAGAGAATTGCCTAAGCCCAGGAGTTGGAGGTTGCTGTGAGCTGTGACACCGCGGCACTCTACTGAGGGCGATAAGATTAAAAAAAAAAAAGGAGGATGAACTATATGATTCCTTATCCTCTTTAGGGCAGAATTTTATGATTTTGATGCAAGAGAAACGTGAGAATACACTGAGTGAGAGTTATGTCTCAGTTGTGGAAAATTAAAACCTCTGAGCTTGAGTATAAATTGAGTGATGTTAACATTTCCCAGAGGCTGGGCATGGTGGCTCATGCCTGTAATTCTAGCACTCTGGGAGGCCGAGGCAGGTGGATTACCTGAGCTCAGGAGTTCAAGACCAGCTTGACCCAGAGCGAGACCTCATCTCTATGAATAGCTGGGTGTTGTGGCGGGTGCCTGTACTCCTAGCTACTTGGGAGGCTGAGGCAAGAAAATCACTTAAGCCCAAGAATTTGAGGTTGCTGTGAGCTATGATGCTATAGCACTCTACTGGGGGCAAGAAAATGAGACTGTCTCAAAAAAAAAAATCTCCTAGGCTTTTTTCAATTGTAAGAGTATATAAAATTATTGAACGTCCTGCATCTGCATATTTTTTGCAACTTAAATACTGGTCGGTCTATTTATGGGAGAATGTTCTCTTTTTTTCTTTCTTTCTTTCTTTTTTTTTAATTAAATCATAGCTTGTACATTAATGCAATCATGGGGTACAATGTGCTGGTTCCACACACAATTTGAAATATTTTCATCAAACTGGTTAACATATCCTTCACTACATTTTTCTAGTTATCGTGTTAAGACATTCATACTCATCTATGGTGCATATTTTTATCTATAATAAAAAAAAAAAAAAAGACATTCATACTCTACACCTAGGAAATTTCACATGTACCCTTGTAAGATGCACCGTAGGTGTGGTCCCACCAATTACCCTCCCTCCAGCCATCTTCCTCCCCTCCCCTCCCTCTCTCTTTTCTTCTTCTTCTTGGGCTATAATTGGGTTATAGCTTTCATAAGAAAGCTATAAATTGGTTTCATAGTAGAGCTGAATACATTGGATACTTTTTCTTCCAGTCTTGAGATACTTTGCTAAAAAGAATGTGTTCCATCTCTATCCATGTAAACATGTAAGAGGTAAAGTCACCATCTTTCTTTAAGGCTGCGTAATATTCCATGGTGTACATATACCACAATTTATTAATCCATTCGTAGATCAATGGGCACTTGGGCTTCTTCCATGACTTAGCAATTATGAATTGGGGGGAGAATGTTCTTAATCACTTCTGATTAAACTTTTTCATTTCCTTTTATGTTAGGTCTGATTTACTGTTTAGAGATTAAGTCTATTACTACAAGCAAATAGTCTACTAAACAGCAATTAGAATTAAATAAAATAGATTGGAATTTGATATTTTTGAGTATAAAGTGATCAGAATATCTTCTGTTACTCCTCCATTCTCACTGCCCACATGCCTTTCCTTGCATTACTACCACTAGTGCCAAGAACTTCCATGCCCCCACCCCTTCTGTGTGCACCTTTACCGCTGTCATAGCCAGATGCAGGAAGGGCACACCAGCCATAGCAGCACCTGAGAGATTGTTGATTTTCTGCAGGCCTTGCCTGTGAAAGTGATAGTGGGGACTTGGACAAGAATTCCCTGACCCCCACCTCTCTCTCTGCATGAATGGATACTCTTTCCTCAGTTAGAACTTCCTCCTGCCTCACTGTCACCTACATGGATGCATGAGACAGTGGGAGATTGGCCTTGGGGATCTGATTGTTTTGCTACCACTGCTGTTCAGTTGGTATTAACTGTGGGCAAATTGAGGCAGGCTGTTGGAATTCTGTGAGACTTGGTTTTCTCATTGTTCAAAGATTAAGCTCCTATCTACCACAGGGTTTTGTTTGTTTGGTTTTTAAGAAATACTACATGAGAGGATATAAACAAAAGCATTTGAAATGCCATACCAATGTGAGTTTTCTTTTTTAATTTTAAAACATCAGTGATTTAGGCCACCAGAAAACCCCCAGACTTTGTGTGGTCATGAGTAGAAAGATGCAACTGAGGGAGTGCCCGTTGGTCAGTGATTGGGGCACCGGCCACATACTGGGCTAGTGGGTTCAAACCCGACTGCTAAACAAAAAAAAAAAGATGCAACTTGAAAATGGATTTTTACTTGTTGGTGAGTTTATTCCCAGTGCAGTGGAACTGTATTTTTGCATAATTTCTCAATTATGTTTAATGGCCAATTCCTAGTTCTTCCATAAATAATTATAGGGAAATAAAGTAAATGTCTTTTCAAGTAAAATTTGATATTTCAGTTGAGGATTGAAGGAAAATAGTTTACAAATGTAGAGCAATGATGTCTTAGCTGTGATTTGGGAAGTTGTAAACCTATTTTATTTTAGACCAAAAGAACTATGGGGTTGGTATTCTATTTGAATGGTAAAATGTTTTTATCACAGCAATCTGAATATTATAATTATAAATATAATTATAAATTATATTAAATCTGTTATTACATCAACTTATTGCTTATATTTGTATTTTAAATAGAATTAGTACAAAATAATCTGTCAGTAACTTGTTCTTGTCTTCCAGTGAGGATGAACTGGAAGAAACAAATGGAAATAACCCCATTGACATTGAGGTTGATCAAAACAAGGAAAGCAAAAAGGAGGTATTTTTTCCCCCTAGTATTGTTTAGGCGAATATATTTTATTAGTTTCATAAATAAAACATTCCTCTTGTTCACTCCAGTTAATATGTTAAATGCTGTGTACAAAGCATCATGATAAGACTTTTCAATAATACTGTCATTGTTTATAGAACTTAGAATTTTGTTTGCCAAGAAACAAAAGTTAAAAATAGTGTTAAAGAAAAAAATAGCATTAATGAGTAAAGATTTTGTTTAGAATAGCAGTCCTCGTAGATTTCCTTCTTAAGCCATTGCTCAGTAGGCTATGAAGGGTACTTGTGAGGACCAGGCTTGCCCAGCACCTCCTCTCACCCTTGGGGCCTGTATTATACCTGTGTTGCCCCAGCCTCTGCATTAACTAAGTAGCGAGATGACTGCAGGGAGCTGGCAGACAACAGTGTGGTCACACCAGGGCAATTTAGGACCATCACCTCACATGTGGCCATTCTTTTATCTATCACATTTTAAAAATCATTAGGCAAAATACATAGTCTCTGGATTCAAGGGGCCCCTAAATCCCTATACTCATATATGACTTTTTACATGTGTTCATAGAGGCATTTTTCTGAAGACAGAATTCATAGTTTTAATAAAATTCTGAAGAGTTCTCTGTACTCTCAAATTTTGAGAATAGTTATTTTATGCCTGGAAAATCAGAAGTGTCTAGATATATCTAAAGTTTAAATTACATTGTTAGTATATAGCTTTATAGACAAAATAGGAAATACAGCTAACAGAAAGAAGAAAACTAAACCGATAAACAGTATTGCTGTCCATAATTACTGTCAACATTTTGCTGACTTTTTCCATACAACTCTCCTAAAAAATGTATATGCCAATATATACTTAATTGTGAATCTTTTCACTTTTTAGAAATAGAATGGGATCTTACAATGTAATTTTTATAAGCTTTTAAATTGACTCTACCCTAAATATATTTTATGTCAAATATGTTTATATACATAGCCGTATGTTATCCCATCATATGAATCTTTCATAATTGAGTTAACTAATCCTATATGAATTTCTACATTATTTATTTTTCCTGCTTTTTGCTTTTATAAATAATGCTGAATTGATTTTTACATAATAAATTATTTGTACACTTAGTTTTGTCCACTATAATTAATTCTTGGAATTTGAATGGTTGTATCGAAGTATTCTAGATACATCTTTAAGGATTCTTTTGGCATATATCACTCAACTAAAAATTGATAATTGTTTTTGGATGGCACTCTTTCCAGTGCCCAATTAATGAGATACTGGGGATTAATTAAATTATATTGTCTGGAAAATCAAATTGGAGTTTTTAGTAAGCTTTTTATTTTTTTATTTTTTTATTTTTTATTTTTTTTTGATGTATTGTACTTTACTTTAGGTTCTTCAATGGAGCAGTTTAGATGAAAGCAAAAAGGCTTGATTTTATATCAGTTCTTAAATATACATCATAAGTTTTGATTCAAAAAGACAAATAGGTCTCGGCACCAGTAGCTTAGTGGTTAGGATGCTGGCCACATACACCAAGACTGGTGGGTTCAAACCCGGCCCAGGTCTGCTAAACAACGACAACTGCAACAAATAAAAGCCGGGCGTTGTGGCAGGTGCCTGTAATCCCAGCTACTGGGAGGCTGAGGCAAGAGACTCGCTTGAGCCCAAGAGTTTGAGGTTACTGTGAGCTATGACACCATAGCACTTTACTGAGGGTGACATAGTGAGACTGTCTCAAAAAAAAAAAGCTAAAACAACAAATTGTTAAATTGTAATTTCTTTAAGTACTAAAATATTAAAACAGACACATGGTTAATAGGTAAACTTTATTAATAAACAGTATAGTGCTATACAGAGCATAGTTTATTGCCTACTGATATTTTAAAATATTATTTATTACCATTTGTTCAAGAAATTATCACTACCATCATAGTTTGCATTATCTTTTTAGCTTAGTCATTTAAAAAATGAAGCAAAAAGCCTAAGTATATTTTTAGCTTTATCAACAAATTTTAATACACCACCAAGATGAGATGATGAACAATTGTAAAATCTTCACGTTCTTAAAGTGATTAAAATGTATTCCTGTGTTTGCCAAAGTTTTACTCCATTTCATTTCTGAAGGTTTTGGTTTTACAGAAAACAAAGCATTCATTTTAAAATGACAACATAAGTTATTCTGGTGCAACTTATATAAGTAGCACTAAAAGTTAAGCATTGTCCAACAAGAAAAGATGTGTAATAAGTCATCATTTTATATCAAAGTTTATATTTCTTAATCTGAAGATTTAAATAATATCTTATAGATCCTTACAAATGTACCAAATCATTTTTTGTCTTTTTTCTTTCATGATCATCTGTATTGCTAGTGACTCCTCTTATCATAAAATTCGTACTCATTTATCTATATATCATGCAGACAAATAGCATAACGTATATATAAAGATAGATGGTATCTGCATAGATATGGCTATAAAGCTCACTAGAAGAGAATACAAATTTTTTTCTTTTATTATTACTATGAGAAAGAAGCTAAGAATCCTTAGTATCAGAGGCTTAAAGTGATTGAGAAGGATGTATCTGTACATGGAGGAAACAGTATACCTTGAAGTATTTAGTCAGAATTCAGTAGCCCAAGTTTACCATTTATAAATGGTAATTCTGATTTGGCCTGGTGTTTATCTTAGATTGTTTGGTCCCATATGACCATTTGACATTTTTGAGTTTCATTTATCAAATTTGTATATCATGCAGGTACCCCCTACTGAGACAGTTCCTCAGGTCAAAAAAGAAAAACATGGCACACAAGCTAAAAATAGAGCAAAAAGGAAACCTCCGAAAGGAATGTTTCTTTCTCAAGAAGACGTGGAGGCTGTTTCTGCAAATGCTACTGCGGCTACCACGGTGCTGAGACAACTAGACATGGAATTGGTTTCAATCAAACGACAGGTACCCATAAGCCCAGTCCTGAGTAAAACAGTTACTAGTACTTTAGAGGTGTTTCTGTTCCTCACACACACATGTTCTTTTTCTATAAATCTCAAGGGGGCATTTCTTTTAAAAAGTTAGAAGATCTTGGTTACTACCTCACTGATTTTTTTTTTTTTAATGAACTTACAAATTAAAGTATTATATGTGTGGAAAAGCATATGTGTGTTACATTTATATACATACATTTGTTGGATGCATGGATTTTCACAACACTAACACACACAGGTAACCTCCCTTTGGATCAGGAAATGGTATGTTGCCCTCAAAGCCCCACTCATTTTCCCTACTAGTCACTACCCTCTTCAAGAAATACAGCAATGGCCAGGCATGGTGGCTCACACCTGTAATCCTAGCACTCTGGGAGGCAGAAGTGGGTGGATCCCTGAGCTCAGGAGTTTAAGACCAGCTTGAGCAAGGGGACGAATCCTGTGTCTACTAAAAAAATAAGAAAACTTAGCAGGGCATAGTGGCACATGGGTATAGTTCCAGCTACTCAGGAGGCTGAGGCAAAAGGATCACTTGAGCCCAGGATTTTGAGGTAGCTGTGGGTCATGAAGCCACAGTGCCCTACCCAGGGTGACAGAATGAGACTCTTGTCTCAAAGAAAAAGAGAGATACAGCATTGCCTCAGAAACATTGCTCCCTATTCATATTACCTTCTCTCAGTAGGTGGCCACTATTCTGATTTTTAAAACTACTAAGTTTTTTTGTCCATTGTGTATGTGTGTGTGTGTGTTTGTGGTGTATTTGGTACAGACGGGCTGGCCCAGGCTGGTCTCAAACTCCTGGCCCCAAGCTATCCTCCCAAGTGCTAGGATTATGGGAATGAGCCATCACAACCACCCCTTTTTGGTTTTTATATAAATAAAAATCATACGCTATTATTTCATGTCTGGCTTTCTTTCAACATGAGAGCCATCTAAGTTAGGGTAGAATCATTGTGATTCTGTTCTTTCTCATTTCTATACAAATATCCTACAGATTATTCATTTTACTAGTCATAAACATTTGAGTTCTTTATCATTTGAGGCCATTACAAATACTCCGCTATTAACATTATTTTATATAACCATTGGCTCATTATGTATACATCTATCTCTGTTGGGCATATTTCTGTATCCCTAAGAGTAGAATCGCTGTTATTGAGTGCACATGTTTATCTAGCATTAGAAAGCAATGCTGGACCATTTTCCGAAGTGGTCCTGTCAGTTTGAATTTTGGTTACACCAAGTCAGGCTTTCTGAGCTGTAGCACTGTTGACATTTTAGGCTGTCCTAAGCATTATAAGATGTTTAGTTAGCATCATTGCTTTTTATCTGGTGTGCCTTGGCACACTGCTATGCCATGAGAGGATTTTAGGTATGTCATGAAAATTTTTAAAGATCATTAGCAAATTATTTTTGAAAGCAGTCAAAGCACAATAAGTATATTCTTTATTTTACTTTTTTTTTTATCAACATAATTTTAAGTGTTCCATGGAAGTTTAACTATAGGTTCAAGCATGCTGTGAGATAAAAAAGGTTGATAAACACCACACTAGATGCTGATAGCATCCGTCTTCCTGTCATTTGTGACAACAGGAATGTCCCCAGGTGTTGTCAAGTTAACCTTCACGGGTAAAATTGACTCCATTTGAGAACTATTGCTCTGTCTCACTGCCAGAACTTGGGCTGTCTCTTAAGTTGTAGCCTTTCTTCATTGTACTGTTTTATTTTGCAATTCCCTGATGACTAATGAGGTTGTCCACCTTTTCACGTACTTTTTGGTCATTTGGATGTCCTCTTTTGTGACACATTTATTCAAATATTCTGTTCATTTTTTCCCTATTATATTATGTTTTCTTATTGATTTATAGATGTGCCTTATTCAGGTTCTGAGTTGTTTTCTACCCATTTATATTATAAATATGTTCCACATTCTTTTGCTTGTTTTTTCACTTTTTTGATGAACAGAAATTTTTACTTTTAAATAGTATAGTTTATCAGTGTTGTCTCCTCAGATTAGTGGGCTTTTTTGACTTCTGATAAAAACCTTTCCCAAGCTCATGAAGATACTTTCTCGTATTATCTTAGAAATGTTGTTTGTCTTTTACGTTTGATCTTCAGTACTCCAAGAAGAGTTTTTCTATATATGTTGTTATGTATAGGATTAATAGTCATTGTTTGTTTGTTTGTTTTAATATGGGAGTCTGTTTGAGCAAGTATTATTAATAGTTACGCTGCAATGCAATGGCCTTTGTTTTAAATTTTGGGTTGTATGTGTATGGGTCTGGTGTGAAGTTCTCTGATCCTTTGGTCTGTTTGTCCGTCCTTCACAAATATGTACTATCCTTATAATTCTGTAAGAGTTTTGATTAGAATTTACTGCATCTCTAGATCAAAATAGATTTTGAGTCTGTTGATCCTTCTGATTACTGAACGTGATAGAACCTTCTATTTACGTAGTTCTTTAATTTCTCTCAATGTTTTTTATTTTCTGTATATAAGATTTATATATCCTGTATGGGTTAGAGTTAGCTGTTCCTATATAATTGATACTTTCTTTGTTGTTCTTGTAAAAGATACTGGTTTATTGGGGGTTTTTTTGTTTTGTTTTGGTTTTTTGTGGAGACAAAATTCTTCCCTATGCTGTGAGTGCAATGGTGCCGTAGCTCACTGCAACCTCAGACTGAGGCTGTGGGTGTCTTGCTGCCTCAGCCTCTGAAGCCACTGGGATTAGGGGCGCTCGCCGAGGCACCCAGCTGGGTTTTTCCATTTTTTTTTCATGAGTCGGGAACTCACTCTCGCTCAGACAAGCCTCAAACTCCTGAGCTCAAGCAGTCCTCCTGCCTCAACCTCCCACAGTGTTAGGATTACAGGCGTGAACCACTGCGCCCAGCAAGATACTGTTTTTTACATTCTTCTGTACTTATTTGTGCCTGCTATGTAGAAAAGCTCATTGCTTTAATCTGGTTGCATAGTACATTTAAACTGAAAATTCAACCTAGTAGCCTAGTTTATTCTCATCCATCTTCCCTTTCTCCTTCACCCCTACCTCTCTCTAGAATTCATTTCCAGAAAACTTAGTGGCTGGACGCCCGTAGTTCACTAGTTAGGCTGCTGGCCACATGCTCTGGGGCTGGTGGGTTCAACCTGGCCTGGGCCAGCTAACAAAAAAAAAAAATAGCTGGACGTTACCAGTGGGTGCCTGAAGTAGGACCAGCTACTAGGGAAGATGAGGCAAGAGAATCGTTTGAGCCCAAGAGTTTGAGGTTGCTATGAGCTATAATACCATAGCACTCTACTGAGAGTGACAAAATGAGACTCTGTTTCAATAAAAAAGAAAAAAAGAGAGAGAACTGTCAACAATTTATGGATTAACAGTTTATTTTTGTGGGGGGTTTTTTCAATGCTTTTTATTTATTAATCTTGATAGTTCCCTTGAAGGTTAAATGCCAGGCCAGCTGTCATTTCACAGATGAGAAGAGTGTGGCCTGTGGCCCCATCTTTTTCTGGTTTAGGGAGGCGGCACAGACCAGGACCAAGCAAGCCTCTTGGAATCAGATGATCAGCTTCTTGTCTTGGTTGCTAGCACAGCTGCGCTCTAATCTTAGAATCACTGGGGCCTCTTTTCAAATGAGGAGGTTAATCCTTGCCTGCCTGATCTCACAGGATATATCTGGGCTGCTGTGTGAAAGAACATTTTAAGCTCCATTCACACTGGAGGAACTCTCTCTGATTAGAGCTGTGAGCTCTTCTCTGCATTTTCTTGTCCCTCTACAAGGAGGGTTATTTCCCCCTCTACTGAATGAGTTCCTGATGGTTGCTGTTTGATAAAAGAAAAAAAGGCCTTTCTCCTTCATATTGGTGTCACTGATTCTGTAGTAAGAGAGAAAAGAATCTTTGGTTCTCAGAGCCAGGTCAACAGCAGGAATTTTTTTGATTTTTTAGCTCATAATTTTTAGAGGTGGGGGGGCTGCATTTCACCAAGGAGAAAATAGGTTAATAGGTTGTTCGCTTTCCACTGCCATTTTGGGCTACAGTGGAGTAGCAATTTCATCACTTAATAACACTTCTAGATTCAAAGTGGCAGTCAGTCCACAAGGGCCCACTGTTCAGGATGTCCCCATCTTTGGTAGCATATCAAGGATGCCTTCACCTGAAAATAACAAGAAATCTGACTAACGGCTATTGTTAACTTCTTAAACAATTAGGGATTTATTTTTCTCAGATAGCAAAAAGTCCCAGTGTCAGTAGTTGCTAATATTAGTTTATCTGTTCTGTGATGCTCTCAGGGACCCAGGCGCTTTCAGATTTTCTCTTTTGCCATTGTTAGCTTACTGACTTTTCGTCTTGCTTGTTGCCTTAGTCAGAAGCTACAGAAGCCATTTTGAAAACTTTATGTCTGCATTCAGGGTAGTAAGAAGAGGAGATGGAAGTAGAGCTAACCTGTTTTTTCCTTTTAGCAGAAAAAGCAAAAACCTCACCAGAAACTCCTTAGCAGACAGACTTCTGCTAGCCAGTGTTTTTCATACTGCTCCTGTCAGCTCCAAGGAATGTCATTAGCCTCTGTGGAAGATGAAGGGGGCGGGGTGTGTGTCCAGGTCTGTTAGATTAGCCAGATGAACTTCTGATTTTTAGGTCTTTTTCTGAGTGGAGAATAGAATGGTCTGACCTCAGTCATAGTGGTCTGACACTATGCACACAATAAAGTGGGGAAAAAGTTACGTTCCACTGGATATACTGCTTTTGTCTTTGATTTTTTTAAAATGCTAATTACCTTTGTATCCTCTTGATTATCCAGCTTATTGCCACTTGATTTCTTTCCGGTCCTTTTCTGATTAATAAACTAGATATTTCTGATATGAAAAGTACATTTAATCTCTATGCTACTTCATTGACAACAGAAAATGCATTTGCTAAACATATTGATCTCCTTGTTAAATGTTTGTTACTTAAGCACAATGAGAAATATACCCTGCTTTGTGCCACCTGAACAATGAGCTAGAGTAAAGAAAACAGCCTATTCAATTGGAATGCTAAGGGACATGTAATATTCTAGGCCCTGACTTTTCCTGTTGGAAATTTCTTTTTTCCCCAGGTTAATGAAACAAACCCTGGGTATAAACAACTAGGTTACAATGTTTGCATTTGTTAGGTAGAGTCCCTCTTGTAGTTGTGTTCCATACCCAAAAGGTGTGCCATATACCCTTACATTGTGCCCAGTAAGTGGGAGCACACCAGTCCCTCTCCCCATTCTCATCACCTCCCCCCCCCCCATTGGAAGTAGTTCTAAGTTGAGTTTTTACCCTAAGAAGAATTCAGTAAACATGATCCAAGTACTTTACAGTGTTTCCCTTTTTTTGGTAACTGAAAGAGCACTGGGCACAAGTATAAGATTGTGCTGTCTAGCATCGTAGCTAGCCACATGTGGTTATTTAAATTTAACAGACATAAACTAATAAGGGTGAGGGGTCAGGACCTGAAAACAAACTTAATATCTACTAATAAATAGAGATTGATTACAATTGAAAAAAATTTAAAAAGTGAATTCTTCACTCACATAAGCCTCATTTTAAGCAATTTATTTATTTATTTATTTATTTATTTTGAGACAGAGCCTCAAGCTGTTGCCCTGGGTAGAGTGTTATGGTATCACAGCTCACAGCAACCTCCAACTCCTGGGCTTAAGCAATTCTCTTGTCTCGGCCTCCCAAGTAGCTGGGACTGCAGGCGCCCACCACAACACCGGGCTATTTTTTGTTTGGAATTGTCATTTTTGTTTGGCAGGCTCAGGCTGGATTTGAACCTGCCACCTTCGGTGTATGTGGCTGGTGCCCTTAGCTGCTGAGCTACAGGCACCCAGCCTCATTTTAAACATTTAATAGGAACATGTGATTAGTGGCTATCATATGGGCCAACACAGCTTAAGACAGTTGCTGTCATCACAGAGAGTTCTTTTGGACACTGCTGGTCTGAGAGTTTGGCATCACTTCCCCAAGAATTCAATTGCAAGTAAGGGTTGGGGCTTTTTTGTAAATTTTATTTTATAGACAAAGAACGTGCATAATTTCTTTCATTGAGTTGGGTACCTTGGATAGTCCATTCAAGGAAGATCACTTACTGTATCTAATATAAGGAAGGCAAAGTCTTTTATGTACTGATGAAAACACTGGCAGCACATAATGAGGCCGTGTTTCTGGATCAGACTGTGCCAATTTGAACAAACACAGCAAAGGCAAGAACCATAGCTGAACTTTTTTTTTTTTTTTTTTTTTCTTGAGACAGTCTCCCTTTGTCACTCTCAATAGAGTGCTGTAACACCATAGCTCACAGCAACCTCAAACTCTTGGGCTTAAGCAATTCTCTTGCCTCACCCTCCCAATTAGCTGGGACTACAGGCGCCCACCACAACGCTCAGCTATTTTTTGGTTGTAGTTGTCATTATTGTTTGGCCCTGGCTGGATTTGAACCTGCCAGTTCTAGTGTATGTGGCTGGCACTGAGCTGTAGGTGCCAGGCACCTAGCTGAACTTCACAGGTGGCTCAAGTAGAGCTACAGGGGACCCAGATTGCTTTCAGGAGTACAATGAGGCAAAAAGCCAAGTAAAGTTCTAATATCAATTTGTTTTCTTCTCATTTGTACCTTTTCAAAACAAAGTAAATTAAAACAAAGTCTAATAAATCAAGACTCCCATCTGTGGTTGTAATGTAGGATAACTCACATTTCCTAAGTTTTCTTTTGAAAGATGGGCCAGGCATGGTGGCTCACACTTCCTACCACTCTGGAGGGCCAAGGCAGGCGGATTGCTTAAGGTCAGGAGTTCGAGACCAGCGTAAGCAAGAGTGACACCATATCTCTACTAAAAACAGAAAAACTTAGCCAGACATTGTGGCAGGTCCCTATAGTTCTAGCTACTCGGAAAGCTGAGATAAACCCGGGAGTTTGAGGTTGCTGTGAGCTATGAAGTCACAGTACTCTACCCAGGGTGACAGAGTAAGACACTGTCTCAAAAAGCACAGAAAGATTTGGATGGGCTCTCTAGACTCTAAGGCACTCACTAATGGCAAACTGGATCAGATTCTGGTCCTTAACAGTGCTAGTCTCATTTATTTGGCCCCTGGTTCCTCAGTAAAGAAAATTGTTCCTGTACATCTTCCCCCCTTTTTAAGTCTTTTAGGAAAAATAAAACATGGAAGGAAAGGATAAGTGAAACTGAAATTCTATAAAATGTAAACACTTAATGAAAATGGAATTTCAAATAAACATCTTTTAAAAAGAAGATAGAATCAAAACCAGACATGGTAGCTCATGCCTGTAATCCTGACTCTCTTGAGAGGCCAGGGCAAGTAGTTCCCTTGAGCTCAGGAGTTCGAGACCAGCCTGAGCACGATTGAGACCTCATCTCTAAAAATACCTAAGCATTGTGACGGGCACCTGTAGTCCCAGTTACTTGGGAGGCTAAGACAAGAGGATCACTTGAGCCCAAGAGTTTGAGGTCACTGTGAGCTATGATGCCACAGCACTCTACTGAGGATGACAAAGTGAAACTCTGTCTCAAAAAAAAATAAATAAATAAATAAATTGTTGAAGATGTTCAGGCAACATGTCAGTGTTCCTTCTCTACCCCTCACTGCTTCCACTACTCCGCCAGCCCCTCCCTGCCTCTTATGTTTGCCTTTTCTTCATTTGCTAGTAAGTGTTTTCCTTTTGGGGGAGCATTTTCTACTTGTGAATGTCTTTGTTGTTTTACTTGGGAAAGTAAGCCTAATTTTTTCCCTTGGTTTCTTCTTTGCTTGTGATTATTCAAAGACGAAAAATGGTAGACTCAGTTTTCCTAGTGCTCACCCACAGTAATGCCTCTCAACTTCGTGAGGACCTGTTTCATTCAAGATCTTCAGAGCATACGGAAGAGCAGCTTTGAATTGATTGGTTGACTGATATTATTTGTGTCTCTTTTGAATGGAGACGGACAGTGAAAAATTAGGTACACTGGGTCAAAGCAATAATGTGCCAAAAGCTAATTTGTAAGAAAATGAGAGGTTATAGATCATCAAAGTTAGGTTTATGAAAAACTAGCTGACATTTTGATTCCTTTTTTCCTCATTAAAGAAATCTGCATTGCACTCTTCAGCCCTGTATAGAGTTGATGCTGCACCTGGATGGCACTGTGCCCCAGGCGCCTGGGTCTGCTCCTGCAGCTTTGCTGAGAAGCCCACACCTCTCCAGCCTGTGCTGCAGCTGCTCTGTGACTTCATCTTGAGTCTATGTGATGGGAAGCCCAGGGATCACCTCTGTCTTTTGTGTCAGATGCCAGATGCGGGTTTTGCTGCTCACGTTTCTATTAGAAACTAATGGACCAGGATTATATTCTCACTCAGGAGCCTTTTTACAACCATCTTCTCCTTCTTGGTTGTCCCTTTTCTGTTGCTTTGAGCAAGCAAATTAAGGGATTTAGTTAGATGCTCTCAAAAGACACTGTAGGGATTTCAAATTTTGGCTATACCAGAGGTTAGGAACTTCTTTTCTCTTGGTTTTTTGTTTCTTTAGTTTTTGTAGTTATGTTTTTGTAACTTCATAAAAGTTTTCATTTTAAAATAAAAATATTCCCCCCCCCCCCCCAGATTCAGAATATTAAACAGATGAACAGTGCTCTCAAAGAAAAACTTGATGGTGGAATAGAACCGTATCGACTTCCAGAGGTAGGATTATGTTAACATCATCTCAGAAGTCAAACCCAAATGATAACTTGGTTTAAGAATTTAATATCTTGGGCAGCACTTGTGGCTGAGTGAGTAGGGTGCCAGCCCCATATACCAAGGGTGGCGGGTTCAAACCTGGCCCTGGCCAAACTGCAATAAAAAATAGCCGGGCATTGTGGCAGGCACCTGTAGTCCCAGTTACTTGGGAGGCTGAGGCAAGAGAATCTTCTAAAGCCCAGGAGTTGGAGGTTGCTGTGAGCTGTGTGACGCCACGGCACTCTACCAAGGGCAGTAAAGTGAGACTTTGTTTCTACCAAAAAAAAGAAGAATTTAATCAAATCCAGCCCAGGCCCGCCAAACAACAATGATGGCTCCAACCAAAAAATAGCTGGGCATTGTGGCAGGTGCCTGTAATCCCAGCTACTTGGGAAGCAGAGGCAGGAGAATTGCTTGAGCCCAGGAGTTGGAGATTGCTATGAGCTGTGATGCCACGGCACTCTCTCCAGGGTGACAGCTTGAGGCTCTGTCTCAAAATAAATAAATAAGAATTTAATATCTGCATGATACGTCTCTTAGAATGGTATATATAATTTTATAAACCTGGTGGCACCCATAGATCAGTGGGTAGGGTGCTGGCCACATCACTGAGGCTGCTGGGTTTGAACCTGGCCCAAGCCTGCTAAACAACAATGATAACTACAACGAAAAAATAGCTGGGCATTGTGGCAGGTGCCTGTAGTCCCAGCTACTTGGGAGGCTGTGGCAAGAGAATTACTTAAGAGTTTGAGGTTGCTGTGAGCTGTGATACCACAGCAGTCTACCAAGGGCAACATAGTGAGACTCTGTCTCAAAAAACTAAATTAAATTAAAATAAATAAATAAAAGCTGTGACATGATATAGAAATGTTAATAATAACATTAAGTTTGGTAGAAAATTTTAAAAACAAAACCACAATATTTCAATGACTTGAAAGTGATGGGATAGATATTCATTTAAGAGAAATGAATATTTCTCTCCAATTAATATTTGGGAGAGAAAAATATAGAATGTGTCTGAGAGTGGCTAGTTGTTCACTAGACCCATTTCTTCTTCTTCTTGGGTACATAGCTAAAAAGCTAAATAAATATTTCCAGACTTTCCTGTAGTTAGGTGTGGACATGTAACCAAGTCCAGAAAACAAATATGGGTATAAACTTAGTCCATAAAAATCTCTCCCGGCAAATTTAGAAAACATGTATTCATATTGCAGAGCCACAAGGTAGAAGGAGCCTGGGTCTCTAAATCCCTGCTTAGAGGAAACTGAGTACTGATCAAGGACATGATCAAAATATATATATATCTAACATACATATAATGTTACAGCCAACAGCACTATTGGCATTTGGGATCAGATTTTTCTTTGATGAGGGGGGTTGCCCTATGTATTGCAGAAACCTGTCATCTTCCCACCAGATGCCAGTAGCATCCCCCCAATCTCTGTTGCAATCAAAAATGTCTCCAGACTTTGTCAAATGTTCCCTAAGGGGAAAAATTGCCCATGGTTCAGAACGACTGCCTTAACTATACTTGGGAATTAACTCACTTAAACAAACAAACAAAAACCCTCCAGAGGATTAAGGTAGAAGGAATGACTTTGCCCAAAAGTAGTAGCTAAGGATTTTAGCCTAGCATGCTATCTTTACAACTGTGTTCATGAGCAAATTTTTTGAATTGAATTCTTTGGATTAAAATTCATAAATGAAGTAATTTTCCAAACCTGCTGCTGGTCTCCAATTATAGAGGGCCAGGGCAGCACCTGGCCCTTTTGACTGCATGGAGACCCTCAAGTAGGATGACACTATTTCTTCAGGTGGTTTTATTCCTGTTTTTAGCAATGGCCCTGTAAGAGAAGTGTCTGGTCTTTCATCAGAGTTATGTTCTGCTGCTTGTCCTCAGTGTATAGGAATATAATGATCTCATAGTGTAGATGATTTAACATAAAAATCCTCCCTGCATAGCTTTCAGAAATCATTTTGGTGGAGTGAAAGCCAAGTAGCAATATATAACCACTTTCTCTTAAATGTTTTATTCATTATTCTAAAAAAACTCATAATGCAAAACTTTTGGCTTATAAAATGTCCAGAAGATAAAATTTTTTTCATTCTTTCTTTTTTTTACTTCTTTCAAAAGGTTTTCTTCCTGAATCACTGCGCTAAAAAACATATTAGAGAATCCACAAAGGTCTGCTGACCAGATTCAATCTTGGCATTATTGTACTGAAAAACAAAGAGATGAGCTCATTTATTTGAGTAGGTGTTTCCTTCCAACTTCGATGAGTACAACACAGTCATGTAAAAATACAAAAATATAAAATAAACATTAAGAAGAGATACCTTTCCCTTTCTCTTGGTTTTCACTGTAACATCTACCAACCCCGAACCAAAAGTAATATAGGTATTCTGAAAACTGCAAAAGCAGAAAAGGTCATGTTCTCAATGAACAAAATCATGAATTTGACAGAAACTTGGAGTTTTCTGTGAAATTCAGATTTTCGTATTTTCCTTGTAATAAACCCTCAAATTCATAAATGCTGCTTATAATGATTCATTGTGACTGTTTTTTCATTTTTATATGTTTTAAGCACCTTTTCTGAAAGTGTATAATAAGCTCAGGACTGGGATAGGATGTGTGAAACCTTAGAATTTATTAAGATGTAAATACAGGTATCTCTTTTTTTAAATTAAAAAAATATACACCATAAAAGAAAGTCAGGGCATCTTAAAACCAAGAGCATGTTCTTTTTCTATGCTGCCAGTTTAACTATCCATTTGCTACCTGGAGCCATAGCTGGCCTCTTAGCAGCATAGCAGGTATCAGCTAGGCTTGCCTACTCTCTGCTTTTCTAGGGAGAAAACACCAGACTGAGAAGAGGGTATTTCTTTGTGTGTTTTGGAGATCAAAGTACCACCACGGTCACCTCTATGGACAGAAACCCCTGAACTTCCCATCCAAATATTGCCTGGCACTGCAAACAACCTCATTGTAGATAAATGGAGTTGCTCTCGAGTCCGCTTGGTTGACAATGCATTGTGTTATGAGTTTAGTTAGGCAATTCTGCACATGGCTGGAGCTATACATGCACAGTGTGTCTCCTCCGTGGCTCCACTGACACTCAGCACAGCATCATTCACTCTTAGATCCATGCTCATGGTTGTTATGCATCTGCACCAAAGCACAGAAAGCCCGGGAGGCTTCAAGGAAAAGTCACCAAAAGCTCCTCCAATTCACACTCCCATTACATGGAAGCAGGGGGCATCTCTAAGAATGCAAATCACCTCTTTGTTGTGTTTATTGGAGTCCAGAGAAGAGTGCACACCAGCTCCCCAGGCTGCGTGTGCTGGTGTAGCCCCCATGGAAGCCATACATCCAGAGCCTGCTGCCTACCAAGGGCTTTTCCAGCTGGAATTTGGGGATCGACTAAGAAAGTTCTTCCCCTGAAAGATGGCTTAAATTGATCATTTCTTTCTAGACATAGCGCACTTCAGGCTCATTTTGCTTTGTAATTAAGAAGAAAGCCAGAAACATCATTTACACATTAAGAATTTAATAGATATATTTTTCTAGCTTTATGCATTAGCACAGGACAGCCCATTAATGAAATAAGTCTTCCTTCAGGGTCAATTTAGATGGCTGTGATCTTCTGCAAATATATTGCAAATGAGGATCATTTAATGATCTTAAAACTAACTGCCAGGAGAGGACTGTTATAACTCTCCAGACAACAGAGAGACTTGGCATAGTATGCAATATCCCTTCTTTAATTTATAAATGGTTAATTTCTAGCTACTACATTTTAAAAAACTGCAAACATTATCTCTTCTTTAGGTTAGTTTCTGGCTTGCTGACCTTGCAGGTGAATTCTGACTATGAAAAACATAGGACTGCATTAAAGGATCAATTGATGAATAATAGTCCTGCTCTGATGAAATACAGCCTTTGCATTGCTGACATGGCCATGATTGTCAGCCTCTTCTAAGCTCCCTTTGGTCTAGTCCGGCTCATCTTTCTCTGCAGATGCTCTGTGCCTCACTTAATGAACCCACATATATTGATATCCATTGCTAAAACCACACTTAATATGAGCGTATCATTCAAACACTAAAAAATTCTTCCACACATGTGCACTTATTTGTTCCTGAGAACAACATCAGATGCAGGCATAGAGCACGTCATTTTCCCTTTTAAAACTACTAGGAAATCTGACGTTAAAAGAGACTAAATGTGGGGCTCAAGTCCACTCCCATTCTACTTCCTCTATCCCCAGCAGGTAAGAAGCAAAATTTTGGCCTTCTGACTCTTCAGCCAGTATCCATTCATGTCGACATGCAGCAGCTCACTTTCAGGAAAGCATTTGCCTGAAAGCTATTAGGACCTGGAGAGAAGGTTTGGTGCAAAGTCTCTGTGCTCTCAGAGAAGGCATAGATAGAGAAGGTGTGGATGGAGAAGGTGTGGACAGAGCAGGCACAGATAGAGAAGGTGCAGACGGAGAAGGCATAGATAGAGAAGGTGTGGACAGAGAAGGTGTGGATAGAGAAGGCATGGACAGACAAGGTGTGGACAGAGAAGGTGTGGACAGAGAAGGTGTGGACAGAGAAGGCATGGACAGAGAAGGTGTGGACAGAGAAGGTGTGGACGGAGAAGGTGTGGACAGAGAAGGCATGGACAGAGAAGGTGTGGACAGAGAAGGTGTGGATGGAGAAGGTGTGGACGGAGAAGGTGTGGACAGAGAAGGTGTGGGTGGAGAAGGTGTGGACAGAGAAGGTGTGGATGGAGAAGGTGGGGACGGAGAAGGCATGGACAGGGAAGGCGTGGACAGAGAAGGTGTGGATGGAGAAGGTGTGGACGGAGAAGGTGCGGATGGAGAAGGTGTGGACAGAGAAGGTGTGGACGGAGAAGGTGTGGACAGGAAAGGCATAGTTAAAGAAAGTGTGGACAGAGAAGGTGTGGATGGAGGTGTGGATGGAGAAGGTGTGGACAGAGAAGGTGTGGATGGAGAAGGTGTGGATAGAGAAGGTGTGGATGGAGAATGTGTGGATGGAGAAGGTGTGGACAGAGAAGGCGTGGACAGGAAAGGCATGGATAGAGAAGGTGTGGACAGAGAAGGTGTGGACATGGAAGGTGTGGATGGAGAAGGTGTGGACAGAGAAGGTGTGGACAGGGAAGGTGTGGATGGAGAAGGTGTGGACAGAGAAGGTGCGGACAGAGAAGGTGTGGATGGAGAAGGTGTGGACAGAAAAGGCATGGACACAGAAGGCGTGGACAGAGAAGGCGTGGACAGAGAAGGTGTGGACAGAGAAGGCGTGGACAGAGAAGGTGTGGACAGAGAAGGTGTGGACGGAGAAGGTGTGGATGGAGAAGGTGTGGACGGAGAAGGTGTGGACGGAGAAGGTGTGAATGGAGAAGGTGTGGATGGAGAAGGTGTGGACAGAGAAGGTGTGGATGGAGAAGGTGTGGACAGAGAAGGTGTGAATGGAGAAGGTGTGGATGGAGAAGGTGTGGACCGAGAAGGTGTGGAGGGAGAAGGTGTGGAGGGAGAAGGTGTGGACCGAGAAGGTGTGAATGGAGAAGGTGTGAATGGAGAAGGTGTGGACAGAGAAGGTGTGGACAGGGAAGGTGTGGATGGAGAAGGTATGGACAGAGAAGGTGCGGACAGAGAAGGTGTGGATGGAGAAGGTGTGGACAGAAAAGGCATGGACACAGAAGGTGTGGACAGAGAAGGTGTGGACAGAGAAGGTGTGGACAGAGAAGGCGTGGACAGAGAAGGCGTGGACGGAGAAGGTGTGGACGGAGAAGGTGTGGACGGAGAAGGTGTGGACGGAGAAGGTGTGGATGGAGAAGGTGTGGACGGAGAAGGTGTGGACAGAGAAGGTGTGGATGGAGAAGGTGTGGACAGAGAAGGTATGGACGGAGAAGGTGTGGATGGAGAAGGTGTGGACCGAGAAGGTGTGGACAAAGAAAGTGTGGACAGGAAAGGCATGGATAGAGAAGGTGTGGACCGAGAAGGTGTGGATGGAGAAGGTGTGGGCGGAGAAGGTGTGGACAGGAAAGGCATGGACAGAGAAGGTGTGGACAGAGAAGGTGTGGACAGAGAAGGTGTGGATGGAGAAGGTGTGGACAGAGAAGGTGTGGATGGAGAAGGTGTGGACAGAGAAGGTGTGGATGGAGAAGGTGTGGATAG
>CAUYPK010073336.1:0-28546 GCA_963574355.1 Loris lydekkerianus | reverse complement strand
CGAGCCCCCACGGCCACACTCCCGCGGTTCAGACACCCTGGGCGCTGGGTGGCTGGTAGCGAGCCCAGAGGTCGTCTCACACGCTGTTCAGACACCCTGGGCGCTGGGTGGCAGCTAGCTAGCCCCCAGGGCCACGCACAGGCGGTTCAGACTCCCTGGGCGCTGGGTGACAGCTAGCCCCCGGGGCCACGCACAGGCGGTTCAGACTCCCTGGGCACTGGGTGGCAGCTAGCCCCCAGGGCCACACACAGGCAGTTCAGACTCCCTGGGCGCTGGGTGACAGCTAGCCCCTGGGGCCATGCACAGGCGGTTCAGACTCCCTGGGCGCTGGGTGGCAGCTAGCTAGCCCCCAGGGCCACGCACAGGCGCTGGGTGGCAGCTAGCCCCCAGGGCCACGCACAGGTGGTTCAGACTCCCTGGGCGCTGGCAGAGGTGGGAGCCTTGCAGAGCACACATTCCTGGGGCATGTGCTGTGTGTCAGGCCCCATTGGGGCACCAGGTGCTGGAGGTGGATGAGAGCTGGGTTGGTCTGTGGCAGGTGAGGGGTGATGTGGGGAGGACACAGGGACTGGGGACTGAGGGGGTGGAAGCAGGGGCTCCTAGGCACAGTCCAGCCTTCAGCATCTGGGGAGGGGAGAGCAAGGGGCGCCCCATGGGCAAACTTGGAGGGCAGAAAATCATGGCAGGCCAGGCCCTGGCAGGTGGATATGGAGGGGGTCAGATGCCAGGTGAGGAGCCAGACTCCACCCTAGGTGGGGGTGGTCTGGGAGGGCTCAAACCGAGGGGTGCCTGTGTCAGGCCCGGGTTTGGGACACTCCCTGGGCAGGGCCCAGGGCTAGGAGTCTGTGTCCTGGGGAAGGGACCCCTCCTGTCATCCTTTGTAGCCACTGCCCTGGGCAGCCGCTGTTTGGCCAGCTGGGAGGTGTCTCTGTGAGTCGTTGTGCTGCCCGCGCCCAGTGCTGATTACTCTTGCAAGCTGCCTCCTGAGACTTCTGTGAAGTGGCCGCTCTGGGCCTGACAGAAGAGATAAAAATGATGAAGAGTTTGTTCTCTGACATGGCAAACCAGACTCCCGTGTTGGGGATAATTGGAGAAAGATCCTCCCGCTTACCTTGGAGCGCGGGTTAAAGAGCTGCTTGCACACGCCTGCCCCTAGTGTTGTCTCCCTCGGCACTGCCCACGTGTCCTGGCTCCGTCTGGGTGCAGGTTAGGAATGCTGTGCTGGGGAGCCTCAGACCCCCGGGCATCCAGTGCTCAGGCCTCTGGGTGACGGACAGCAGGCTACCTCCTTGCTTTTCTCATGTGAACCTTTGGGGATGTTTGGGGACAGTGCCCCTGAGTTCCCAGCCCAGAGTTCTGGGTCTGGTACAGGAAGTTTCCTGAAATGTATGGTGAGATAAATGGCTTGACCTGGAAGAGGCAGGAAGGGGTTCTACCTGGAGCCCCCCTGTCTTGTGAGATAGTCCATGGCACGGCTGTGGACTGGTACCCACGGTGTGGACGGTGGGTGGTATCTCACCATCTTTCAGAGAAGTAGGAGAACCTGATGAGTGGCTCCCACCCATTGTGATGGTGTAAACCAGGGGTCCTCAAACTTTTTAAACAGGGGGCCGGTTCACTGTCCCTCAGACCATTGGAGGGCCGGACTATAGCGTAAAAAAAAAAAAACAATGAACAAATTCCTATGCACACTGCACATATCTTATTTTGAAGTAAAAAAAAAAACAAAACAGGAACAAATACAATCAGACCACCTCATGTGGCCCGCGGGCTGCAGTTTGAGGACCCCTGACATCCCGCCAACGTTCCCAGCTCTCTCTCAGCTGGCTCCAAGACTGCCTGCATGCTTTAGGGCAGGGCTGCAAGATGTCTATTTAGGAGTCTGGGTTGTGCATGCTGGCCGGACACAATACCCGTCAAGGGGAAAATGTGAAGCTAGTCTCAAAATGGCAAGACCACAAAACCCATGGGTGGCTTGTTTACCTAGGCGGGAGCTGGCAGGTGGTGCTGACCATGGTCACCCTGGGCCATCTGAAGATGGGGAGCATGTGACCAGCCCTTACCTTGGGGGCACCTCAGCCCAGCAGAGGCCAGAAATGGCAGCCCAGAGGTGTGCTGCCACCCACCCTGTGCTCTTCCTGCAAAGGCCAGCTCTTGGGGTACAGCCCCCAGTCTGGTGCTAGTGCTGGGCCATGATCCAGAGCTAGGGCGGACCAAAGCCACAGCTGAGTGGCTTTTTACCAACCCTCTGGAATGGGCTGGGTCCTGTTCCTGCCTGGGTATAGGTGGGGCTGCCAGGGATGGGGGACTGGAGGTGGCCCCCCCAGACCATGCCCACTCCCAGCTTCCTTGCTAATATCACCACCATGCCTGGTGGTGGCTTTGTACCCCAGCAGCCAATCAGCTTTGAGCCCCTGCACTTCCCAGACCCCTGCATGCCCCATGACACCTCCTGACCCTGACCTTTCCCTTCTCTGACACCCCTGGCCTGGATGTCCTGGGGTTGTGTGTGGAGATCTGGTGGCCTCCTGAGGGCTGTAGGTGGCCGAGCTACCTACTTTGCTTGGTCCTCTGTTCTCAAACCTTTGGTGGGAGGAAGTCAGGTGAAGTTGAGGTTAGAGTCTCTCACCTCCCTCAATGGTGGTGCTAAATTTGCTGATATCTTTGTGAGTGATGCCTGTCATCATGTGATTCCTATCATCACCCTGGCTGCATTTCCTCCTGGGCCAGGGTTCTGTGGTCAGAGTGACCATGCATCCTTGTGGGAAGGCAGGTGTGGCCTTTAGGCCCTACCTTAGACACCCACTCTGAGCAAGCAGTTGACACTTTCTGGAGCCTTAATTTTCTTAGCTAGAAACTGGGTTAGTACCTTACGAGGGCACCAGGGGTGTGGTGGAAATTAGATGTCATTTCAGCTTCACGGGCACATTGCTACCGGGCACTTTCCCTGTGTGTCCAGGGCTCCTGTCCTGTCTCTGACACTAGGATCCCATCAGTTATTTGCCAGAGTAATAAGGTCCTTGGTGGTGCTTCTGGGGGTGCACGGCTTGTTTTCAGTGCTGTTGCTGATGTTTTAAAGCTGCTGACCCTGCAGGGAAACATTTTGGTGTGAATTATTCTCACTACCTGTGGTGATTCAGTTCACTTTCCTCTTTCTCAAGATCCTGTTGTGCCCAGCGTTTCCCAGGGAGGTAGTCGCAGGGTGATGGCCCCTGGGTGGCAAGTTAAAGCTGCCAGCTTCTCCCTGGTGGTATCTGGCCTGTCTCAGCAAACACACAATAAATTACCATCTCTCAGGCCACCGGCTCCAGCTTCCAGATAGCCGATGTCTTATTAACAACTCACATTTCTCTTTGTATGGCTAATATTGTCTCAGAGAAATTATGGGGAGCTTATTTGTGTCTGATTTAGTGGCAGGAACCCCAGTGATCCTGACATTTAGTTCTTGTGGCACGGGTGCCTGGCTCCTTCACCCTGCAGTGGTGGCTGCTGAGTGAAGGAGGGTCCAGCTGCACAGACGTGGGCTCTCAGGGCAGACCTGGGCAGGTCTCTCTTTCTGCTAAGGACAGTGGTCTGCTAGCTGGGGGCTGACAGCGTGTCAGGGGGCTGGAGTGAGAAGAGCCGATCAATGGAGGTCTATTGATTTGCATCTGAACAGTATGAAGAGGAGGGCTAGAGAGGGGGCTGGGGCTGGATCCCCTGGCCAGCCCAGCGCAGCTAAAGGGATCTTTTATGTTTGGAGGGCTAGAGAGAACTGAGAGGCTGGCTTTGTCAGGTGTCTGGTGAGTATTGATCTGTATTAGAAATGATAATGAGCCAATTCTCCCCAGCTGGAGGCCTTAACCATTTCGTGGCTGGCAGGGCTGTCCCACCGGGTGCTGACATGCCCAGCCCCCAGCTGCCCTGCACCCCGCTCTTCCCTCCTGGGTCCCGAAGGTCTGACCAGAGGGCAAGGGCAGTGCAGGGGGCAGTGCTGGGCTGGGAAGCTGGTGCCAACACAGGCTAGAGTTGGAGCTTACTGTGCACTGGTGGTGCCTGGTGTCCTGCTTGTTTCTTCAGCCACCTGTAAGGTGGGTAAGGATGATTCAGTCATTAGAGTGACTGATGAGGAGGGAGGCAGGAGCTGTTGAGGGGCTGCCACCTGCCCCTCTGGACAGCCTTATTGAGAGAATTCCAAGAATGAGGACAAGGACTTGTATGCTCCAGCCCCAAGCCATTGTTCTGTAGTAGCATCTGGCCTGGGGTGGGGAGGGGCTGAGCCCTAGACTTCACTCCAACTGTGTGTCCCCCTTGGTGAGTATTTGGCAGAGGCTGGGTTTGTCCCTGAAACCCAGGGGAGGGAGGAGATGCCCATCGTCTTTCTAATGGTTGTGAGGATCCAAGGAGCACATGCATGGAACATGCCCAGCATGTAGCCGGGGCTAACAAAAGATGGCTGTAACCATTGTCACCATCACTGATGTCTTTACTATTATCATCAGTATTGTTATAGTTATCATCATCACCATCATTGTCATTATTTTCACCATCACCATTATCCCCATTGTCACCACTACCATTTTCATCATTACCATCACATCACCATCATCACCATTGTCACCACTATCATCATCATGATCACCATCACCATCACCACCACCACCATCACCACCATCATCACCACCATCACCACCATCACTGGCACCACCATCATCATTATCACCACCATCACCATCACCACCATCATCACTACCACCACATTCACCATAACCACATCACCATCGTCATCACCACCATCACCACCACCATTATCACTATCACCACCATCACCATCACTGTTATCACCATCACCACCACCATCACCATCATCACCATCACTGTTATCACCACCGTCGCTGTTATCATCACCATCACCACCATCACTATTACCATCACCATCACCACCACCACCATCACCATCACCATCATCATCATCACCATCACTGTTATCACCACCATCACCATCAGCATCACTATTACCATCACTGTTATCACCACCATCACCCCCTATCACCACCATAATCACCACCATCACCATCACTGTTATCACCACCATCACTATTATCATCATACCATCATCACCACCACCATCACCATCATCACCATCACTGTTATCACCACCATCACCCCCTATCACCACCATCATCACCACCATCATCACCACCACCACCATTACCATCATCATCACCATCACTGTTATCATCACCATCACTAATACCATCACCACCACCACCACCATCACCATCATCACCATCACTGTTATTACCACCATCACTACTATCACCATCATAATCACCACCATCACCATCACTGTTATCACCACCACTACCGCCATCACCACCACCATCACCATCATCATCATCACCATCACCATCACTGTTATCACCACCATCACCACCATAATCACCACCATCACCATCACTGTTATCACCACCATCCATATTACCATCATCACTGTTATCACCACCATCACCATCACTGTTATCACCATCACTGTACTGTTATCATCACCTCTCCACCATCACTATTACCATCACCACCACTACCACCTTCACCACCACCATCACCATCATCACCACTACTACCATCACCATCACTGTTATCACCACCATCACTATTACCATCATCACCACCATCACCACCACCATCATCATCGTCACCACCATCACCATCATCATCATCACCACCATCACCAGCATCACGTCACTGTGATCATCATCATTACCATCACCACCATCATCACCATTACCATTATAATCACCATCCCCATTGTCACCCTTAGCATCACCCCATCATCACCATCATGTCACCATTGCCATCTTCACGGTTATTGTCATCATGGTTATTATCCCTGTCATTGTCATCATCATCTTCATTGCCATCATTGTGGCAGGCCATTGGTTTTGTTCCTAGTCCAGAGAGATCTGACATTAATTCCCTACTTGCCTCTGTTGCCCCCTGAGTTGTGTTTGCTTTGGCAGCCCATATACTAAAATTGGAATGATACCCCCAATCCAGTCTGTGATGGGGGCTGCTCATCTGGCTGCTGCTGACTCTATAGAGGGGTCCTGGTCTGAGTGGCTCAGCCTCCTGGGCTCCACATGCTGGTACTTGTCTGTGGAATCTGGGGACACGTGTTTACTCACTGCCAGAGCTTTGGATGCCAGTCTGTTGCAACCAGGCCTGTGGGTTGGACAAGAAGGCTGCCAGGGCACAGCTTAGGGCTCAGAGGTGGAGCTGTAGTGCCTCCAGGGGTCTGCTCATGGCGAGGGGGTAACCCCCTGTGATTTCATCCTCTGTGATTTTTGTCCACACCACAGTCACCGTATTGTGGGAGACACAGTAGGTCCTTCTCTGGGAAGGGGCATGTTTCCTTGGCTTGACCACAGACCCTGGTGGGCCCCCTGCTGTGCTGTCTTTTGGGACTGCTTCCTCCTTCAGCCTCAGTTTTGCCTTCTGCATAATGGGAGTGATTGCTCCCATCCTTCCCAACTGACCAGGGCTGGGGTGAGGTGGGCTCTCAGGAATACCAAGAGGTATTTTTCAAAGACCAAGGCCACTATGGGCTGCAGGTTGTGAACCCTGTAGGAGAGGGCCCAGTGAGAAGCCCAGGGTTACTGGATCTATTCCAGTCTGGCCAAGTATTTGGGCATCTTGATGACACCGTGTCAACCCTTTGGCTTAAGCTGGTGGCCACAAAGTGACCTCCAGTGCCCACGTTATTTCAGATGAGTCTGTGGGTATAGGAAGGGATGTGGGCACTGCCCCAGGTTGAGTGGTTGTAGGAAAACAGGCAGTCTCTGGGGTGTTGGGGAGAGCCTGGCATGCAGGTGGGTGGAGGTGGTCTTTGAGCTAGGCCCTGAGGATTACGGGGTTGGGGCAGCAGCACTTGGCAGGTCCTGAGGATCGGGACCAGGGCTGGGGGTAGTGGCAGTGGAAGAAGAGGAAGAAGGAGGAGGAAGACTCTGGGCTTCTGGCAACTTCAATAATCAGCTCCTTGTCAGACAAAGAAAATGCTTTTTAATGTTCAGATTAATTATTGATCAGCACAGCATGGCCCATGCTTCCTGTCAGCCCATACAGGGATCCTGCTGTGAGTGCTGGCAGAGCTGGGGGATCCCTGGGGTGACAGTGACACCCTATTACTCACATTCTCTCTGCGTGCTGGGAAGGAAGCCCCTGACATGGGGGTTATTTCTGCCCTGGGGAGGCAGGAATGACAGCGAGGTGGCCACTGCTCCAGGAGGGTACTGCCCGGCTTGGGGGATGCAGGGTGAGAACCTCAGTGTGGTTGTGGGTGTGGGTGGCTGCGTTCAGAGGTGCCTGAGGCTGTGGCAGTGCAGGCTTCTGGGACCCACGGCAACAATAGTGGCTGGTGGTCTGCATCTGCGCTAAGCAGGATAAACCACGTGGCAGTGTGAAGTCCACTCATCTTTCTGCTTGTTTTGTTGTTAAACACAGTGCAGGTGCAGGGAAGTGCAGGGATCACAGATGCGCAGGTACGGAGGAGCTGAAAGCACGTGTTTGTGCCCCGCCCACATGGCGCAGCCCTGCCAACCCCTCCCTGTTAGCAGCTGTCTCTACCTCTGTGGCCACCACGCCTGCCGCTCCCAGGGGGCAACACTGCCACACTAGTGCACTTGGCTTAATTTCTGTAAACAGATTACACTTGAGTATCCCTTTGCTTTTCGTTACCTTCCCCTGCTGGGCTTTCAGGCTGTCCAGCCAGATCTTCACCGACTACATCTTCTGTGGATAGGGAACATCTCTGGGCTTGTTTGTGGCTGGCATGGCTAAGTGGTGCGTCCCTGGATGGATGCATAGCCATCTAGTCCTCCTTCCGCTGTTGATGACAAATAGAAGCATTGAGCGACCCCTGCTACTGCGAGCATTCCCGCCCATGTGCCTGCGGGCCACATCTTCTGGGACCCTTCCCCAGGAGAGGAGTTGCTGGGTCACAGGTCATGCTCATCTTCGACCCTTTTAGATAATGCCAATCTGTTTTTTTCTTGTTTGTTTTCATTTTAAAGTAATACACTTTATTTTTTGAGCAGTTTTAGCTTTATGGAAAAGTTGAACAGAAAGCACTGAGAGTTCTGGCCTGCCTCCTCTCCCACAGTGCTCATGCAGCATTGGTGTGGGGTGCCCACTGTAAGGGACACACCAGTGTCAGGGCTCTGTCAGTGGCCACAGCGCACAGTTTGCGTTAGGAGTCACTCTCTGCATGGTACGTAAAGCACCGGTCCCAGAAGAGACGGCACTGCCACAGTCACCGGTCACGTGTCCATCAATTCCCAAGTCTGTATCTGGGACTCCTGCTTTGTTCCCGGGCCTGCTGGCCTGGCTGGACACTGGGTACAGTGAACCTTGGGCTCCTTTGGGGGGCATTGGAATGTTCCGCATTCTTTATGATTCCACACACATCACAGCTTGCTGAGCTTCCTACGGGCACAGAAAGAAGTCACGGAGTTTTGGTTGGAATTTTATTAAACCAATGCAATTTGAGAAAAATTGGCATTTTGCAATACTGTGGCCTTCTAATACAAGAACATGGTTTATCTTTGGTTAACTGGTGTCCCTTATTTCTTTTGATACAATTTTTGGTCTTTTATCAGAGTTGTACATTCCTTTGTTAGATATATTCTTAGATACTCAATATTCTTTGATTCTTCTAAATTACATTTTTAACTTGTTTGTTGATATGGAAATCAAATTCTAATTTGTATCTCCTGTTTTGTTTGCTTGTTTTTGTCTTGTGTGCCATCCTGGACAAAATCTTCAGCACTGTCTTCTGGTTTATTTATTCTCCAGCTGTACAGAATCTGCTGTAAACCTGTGCACTTAGTTTAATTTTCAGTCTTAGACATTTTTATTCGGTTCTTTTTCAGTTCTTCTCTGACACACTGTACAGTTTTCAGTCTCCTATAGATATTTTTGAATTTTTTTATCCCCTCGACTTAGCCAGCCTCATTATCGTATATATTCTGCTTATAATTCTGAGACCCTGTCTTCATGGCCCTGATCCTGTTGTCTCTGCTGGCTCTCAAGCTGGGATTCGTTTTTCATTCCATGCCTGGTTAGCTTTGTGTGCTAGAGATTGTATTTGAAAAAGTGCTTGTAAGAATAATTTGAATACCTTTCTGTAAAGATGATGTTGCTTTTTCCGGGTGCCTGGTGGGGAGATACATGTCAGGTGAAGTTCAAGCCTTGAGACTTTCTGGAGCAGGACTGCTGGTCACCGCTGCGGACTGTCAGCCCGGCACAGTGAAGACCAATTAGCCACCTATTCACCCTGGGCCTGTGGGTGTGGCCTTTGGGCTTAGAGTCAGGGCACTGTCAGCATCCTGCCTCTGGCAGCTGGACTTTGCCTCTGTGGCTCCCCGAGGCTGTCTGGTGAGGGCTTAACACCTGCCTCTTCAGGGAAGAGCAGCTCTGGAGTTGCAGCATCTGTAGTTCCTGCAGTGTGAACACTCCCCCCGTGCTGCCTTCACATTACCAACACAACCTCGCCGAGGCGCAGTTGGGAGTTGACCCCCACAGCTGTCTCTGACGTGTCCTGGAAACCAGCTCTGGCCGTACTGCCCCTGCCTCACCTGCCCGTCAAGTGGCCGATCCCGGAACAGTGACTGGTCAGGCTGCCAGTCCTTAGCGCAGAAGCACCTTAGCTTCTGGGCTTCCTTGGCTTGGATCTTGCCTCTTCTGAGGTTTTGGCCAGTAATGAATTCTTCACTGTCTGATTTGCTCTTTGATGCTTTACAGAAGATGAAATAACTCTTATGCTGCTTTCCTAGTTGTCTTCAGCAGAAAACTTGGTCCTAATCACCCATCCTGCCGTTGCTGGACACAAGCATCTCCTTCCTTCCTTCCTTCCCTCCCTCCCTCCCTCCCTCCCTCCTTCCGTCCGTCCTTTCTTTCTTTCGAGAAAGAGTCTCACTTTATCGCCCTTGGTAGAGTGCCGTAGCATCACAGCTCACAGCAACATCCAGTTCTTGGGCTTTGGCGATTCTCTTGCCTCAGGCTCCCCAGTAGCTGGGACTACACAATGTCCGGTTATTTTTTGTTGTTGCAGTTTGGCAGGGGCTGGGTTTGAACCTGCCACCCTCGGTATGTGGGCCGGCGCCCTACTCACTGAGCCACAGGTGCCACCCAATATCTACTATTTTCTGCTGTAAGAAAGATATGTGGTCTTTGCAGGAACAAGCAGACAGTATAAAGGGGAGGAGAGGGGCCGCCATCCTTCCAGAGGACTCTGCCCGAATTGGGAGCTTTGCCCCAGTTTTCTGATCATTGTTATTTGTACAGCACAGCAGTGTGCGTCTCGTGATCAGTGGAGTACACCGATTGTGCCCAGTGCAGAGAGTATCAGCAATAGAGGTCTGGCGCCCACTGGCTCCTGGTCTCAGCAGAATTTCCTGGCCTCTTGCAGCCGCCGTCCTCTTGGCTGCTGAAGGAACAGGCCCCCACTCTTCCCAAGATGCTCAGTGGGCTGGGCTGATGCTTCCAGAGCTGCTCCAGAGAGATTTAGGGACTCAGATGCCAGCCTCCCTGCCACCAAGCAAGTGCAGATGTCCCTGTCATAAATGGCCACGGGGGCCTGGGCCTGCAGCCCCAATTCCAGGGATCAGGCCAGCTGTCAGCCTCTTTGGAGTCTGGGTTTACAGGGAACCTGAGCCTCATAAATGTCAAAGAATGCATTCTCGGCAGCCTAGGAGGTGGAGAATGTGCCTCTGAGGAGAGCATTCCTTCCCCAGCACAGCTGTGCAGCTCCTGTTTCTATCCTTGGGCCATAATTAGTCCTGTCCCTTGACCCTGAATTCTTGCCTAGGCCAGGAACAAGCCATGGCCCCCATGGTCAGCTCCCTTTCTCTGCTGTGACCAAGGCAGAAGGGAGAGCTGAGTCAGGGTGGGAGAGGGCCTGGAGCAAACTGGGGTGGGATGGGCTGGGCTCCCTGCCTCTCAGGCCCCTCAGCCCAGGACAGTGGGTGGTGATTTAAGACCCCGTCCCTGCCCACAGACAGCCCTTCCTGGTTCACAAGGACAGGGCCGGGTGTGATTCTCTTCCTAGTCACGTGAGGCAGATGGGATGCAGAGAAGGAGGGTGAGGCTTGTGAGGGACAAAGGGGATGTGGTGACACCAAATGACACCTCAGCCTCACCCCAGCTGCAGGCTGGAATGGATGCTGTCCTGGTGGCCTTTTCCACTGTATTCTGAAAAGCAGACAGGCCAGCCCCAGGCTGAGCCCTGGATGGACTTTCCCTGGGTCTCCCACACTGCATATTGGTCCTCCTCATCCCCCTGGCTGGCAGTGGCCTCCAGATGCAGGACACCCATGTTCCCTGATGCTTGGCACCCTCCCCCAGCCCTGATGGCAGGGCAGAGCCAGCTGGGATGTAGCAATAACAGCAGCTGACCTGCCTGAGCACCATCCTGGCCAGGCTTGGCCTGAGCTCTGTCCTCTGGTCAGTCCATCTGGCCTCCTAACACTAGGGTGTGGCTCTAACTATTATCCTCATTCTCTGAAGAAGGAAAACAGGAAGGGAAATTTAAGTAACTTGCCCAAGGTAATTGACCTTCACAAAGGCCAAGCTGGGACTCAAATTAGGAGCCCACACCCTGCCCTAACCTGAGCTGGCTGCTACACATCTGTCTGCAAGTGGAAGAGGTGTGTCCTGAGCCGTTCTTACTCCTGGTCCATAGCTCTTGCCTCAGGGCTCTGGGACGTTCACATTTAGTGTACGTTGGTACATGTATGCTGAGTTCCTGGGCCAGGCAAATATAAGTGTTGATTGCTAAGAGAATAATAGGACAAAAGGAAAAATCTCAATCCACAGGGAAGAAATAGGCTGTAGGAGCCAGTGAGTCAGGTCTAAACCCAGAGCTCTGGCAGTTACACGTTACACAGAAGTACAGAGTGAGCACAAGGCCCCGGGACAGGCTCAGCTGAAGTCCCCTGGCCACCAAGGAGCAAGGGTGGCACTTGCATCTCTCTGAACAGGGCCCTTTATCCAGCATGATCAGGGAGCAGACTCTCGGCTGGTGTCCAGACTTGGTTTTCATTAGTATTGCAGCAGCCTCGGCAGAGCACGGCATGGGACTAATGTGCAGCTTGGACATGCTGTGTCCTTGAGGGTTGCATGGCCCCAGGCAGAATGCACAAGTGGTCACTAATGCCACTTAATGTGGCAGGACCTGCTAAAACCTATCCCTAGGGGCCTGGGGCAGGTGGGGCAGTGGCAGGCGAGTGCCCACCCCCCCACCAGGTATCCTCTCAGGCTGACTACTGGGCTGGCCTGGACCAGGACTTTGGCCAATTTTGAGACTGTGTCCTAATGCAGAAGTAACCCTGTGCACAGGCCTGCATTGGCTCAGGGGTGGCTCAGGGTCACACAGGAAGGGGACAGATGGAGAGTATGGAAGAATGACAAGGAAGGGCTTTTTCAGCACTGCATGGTGTCTGGGGTGCCATCACAGTCCTGCGGCCTGAGAGGGGGCTGCTCAGACAAGCTGGGGCCACGGGTGCTCTGGCCAGGGAAACAGAAGCCACACAGCCAGGCCTTCCTGCTGGGCTGTCAGGTGTGTGCGAGTGTGTGCAGAAGTGTGTATGTGTGGAAGCGCGTATATGCAGAAGTATGTGAGAGCAGGTGTGTGTAAAAGTGTGTGTGCGGAAGTGTGTATATAGAAGTGTGTGTAGAAGTGTGTTTGAATGTGTGTATGGAAGTGTGTGTGGGTGTGTGTAAATGTTTGAGTGTAGAAGTGTGTGTGAGTGTATGTGTGAGTGTGTGTGGAGACGTGTGTGTATGTAAGGGTGTAAATATGTGTGGAAGTGTGTGTGAGTGGGTGTGCAGAAGTGTGAGTGTATGCGCACGTGTGTGTGTGAAGAAGTGTGTTTGTGTGAAAGTGAGTATATGTGGAAGTATGTGTGAGCAGGTGTGTGCTAAAGTGTGTGCTAAAGTGTGAGTGTGAGCACATGTGTGTGAGTATGCAGAAGTGTGTGAGTGTGTGTATGTGTGTACGTGTGTGTGTGCAGAAGTATGTGAGTGTGTGGAAGTGTGTGTGCAGAAGTGTATGGGAGTGGATGTGTGCAGAAGTGTGTCAGTGTGTGTAGAAGTGTGTGTGGAAGCTCATGTGTGTAAGCATGTGTGTGTGTGTGAATGTGTGTGTGGAAGCATGTCTGTGTGAGTGGGTGTGGGATTCCTGAGGGGGGACAGGTATCTGACGTGGGCTCTGCTCTGGGATGCTGCAGGGCATACCTTAGCAATGCAGGACCTCCTGGAGCTGTGGCCCAGGGCCCTGCAGGGCAGAGCCCCAGATCCTCCCTCAGGTGGCATCTCCTCTCCAGGAGGGAGCCTTCCAGGGGTCACCACCTGCTTCTCTCTTTGGAGGATCAGGCCTGGGCACTGGGGCTGTGTGTTCAAGGTGTTGAGGGACCCCAGGCCTCCCCACTGGGGCTATGTGCTCAGGGCAGCGAGGGACCCCAGCCCTCTCCACTGAGGCTGTGTGTTCACGGCAGTGAGGGACCCCAGCCTCTCTAGTGGGGCTGTGTGTTCAGGGTGGTGAGGGACCCTAGCCCTCTCCAGTGGGGCTGTGTGTTCAGGGTGGCAAGGGACCCCAGCCCTCCGCATTGAGCCCCCAGCTCTCAGTCCTGTGTTGGGCCCTGAGGCCTGCAGCTGAATGCTCTGGAGATGCCATAAGAAGTCTCAGGGAAGTACAGTGTGTCCAGGCTGCTGGCTGCTGGGGTCTCCTTTGGGGTGACTGCTGTGGCAGGCTCCAGGGCCCAGAGGCAAGGTGGGAGGGGCTACCAGCTGACTGACCTGCGCAGCCCAGTGACCTGGGGGACAGCCCAAGTAGAGCAGGGAGCAGAGAGCAGGCGGACTTTAGTGTCCTGCCCTGTGGGTACTATCTAGGCATCATGGGTGGGGTGGCCTTAAGGGGCTGCTGGGCCCACTTACCCTCCCCAGGGTGGCCTGGGCACAGTGGGGCTTGGGTGCTGACCTGCCCGCAGCCCTGCAGAAGACGGGCTCTTCCTGGGCCCCAGTGTCAGAGGCTCTGAGTTGCCCCCACCCCTGCTTCCTCATGAGGGTTTGGAGGAAGAACGTGTCACAGTGGCCTGATTTGCACAAATTCCTCCTTTTCTGGAAGTGCCATTGCTCTGAGAAGCCTGGATAACAGCATTCTGGAGCGTGACAGTGTAACATGGAGAATCAGCAGGCTGGGTCCCTCCTGGGCTTGCTGGAATCTTGGTGCATCTGGCCATTAGGATGTCACTCAACCTGCCTCTCAGGTGCATGCTGGGTGCAGCAGGTCTCCTGAGGATTCACTCAAGCCATGGGCCTACTGTGGGGGCAGAGCAGGGCAGTGCTGGCTCTGGTGGCTTAGGGTGGCCGGCAGGGCTGAGGGTGGAGGCCTGAATAGGGGTGACCGTTCCCTCGCAGGGCGTTGTGAGGACAGGCTGTCCCTGAGCTGCCAGCTCTGCCCTGGGAGCAGGACCAGCGGCTCTTGTTTGTGGCAAGTGTGTGGTGAGCACATGGGAAAGCATCCCAGACAGGCTGGCTTGCTGGTGGCTGCCAGGCTCTGGCCCTTGGAGATGCCAGCTCCTGTCTTATGAGAAGCCCCTCTGATCCCTGGGTGGGATCTGCAGCTGCAGGGGCGAGGACCTGAGGGCTCTGGGGGCGAGGCCTGCCCAGAGGCCTGACTGCTATGATCGTGGTGGTTGGTGCTGGGCAGAGCATGAGCCAGGCCACAAACGGCCACTCTTCCACAGCCTCTCTCTCTCCGGGTGGCTGCCCTCTCCTGCGTGCTCTGTGAGTGCTCCCCGCCGAGTCTTATGAGGCTGTCAGGATGAGTCAGGGCCCCGGTGACCTCCTTAGACCCCACTCACCCCTGGGAAGGCCCTGTCCCCAAGTACAGAGCAGACAGACATCCTGCCCCAGCACAGGCATTTTGGGAAGACACAGTCCAAAGAGGTGGAAATTCAGATGCTTCCCACAGGTAGCTGAGGCCCAGGGAAGGCCAGCAGTGTCTGTGGGCCTGGCCTGGGCCTGGGGGTGTCTTAGGGGCCTGCCTCACCCCAATAGGTGCCTTTAAGCCCCCAGGCTGCCCAGCCTCCCAACTTCCTCCCCAATGCCTTCGCCTTTGTCCTAGGTCCTTGGCCATCATCACCCAAGTAACTTATCATCAGAGCCAGGCAGGTCCATCCTTGTACATGGCCCCACCTGGAGGCATGCACCATGTCTACCGCCCTGCCAGGATACCAGGTCTTGTGAGAGTACTTCTGGCACAGGGATCCAGAGAGGGTACAGGTGGTTCTGGGGCCTGGTAGTCCTCTCCAGCTTGGGCTGTGAGCGTTTAAAAATGTTGGCAGTGAAGTCAGGGTTTTTTAAACTAAGGGGTAGTGAGGAGGATATGGATGGGCTACTCAGTAGGAGGCACAGTGACCTGTGTGGTGAGGGTGGAGCTCTGGGGAGGGAAGGACGCAGAGCAGGCAGCCGGCTGCAGACAGGTGTGAGCATGGCGTGTGTGGACCACTCCCCCTCCTTGTCCCCTGCCCCGTGCGGCCATGTGCCTGTGTGCCTGTGTGCTCATGGCCCCCTGCGGGGAAGTGGCTCCGAGGGAAATTCACCACATGTGAGGTCCTGGAGCTCAGGAGGCTCCTGGGTAGGCAATTTAAGACTTAATCCTGGCAGCCCCCAGGGGCTGGGGCCATAGATCTCATCCTCAGAGTGGGGCTCAAGGATAGCCTGGTGTGCCTGCACATCCTGCCACCAGCTTAGTGGGGGCTGGCGGCCCGAAGGACTCCGGAGCAGCCCCTCCAATGGAGGCCATGAGCTCCATGCTGCCTCTTGCTGCAGGTGAGAAGCATTTGGATGCCTGGGTTTGCTGGTCTATGTGCACATACATGCACGTGTGTGTATCTCCATGTGCACATGCCTCTGTGTGTATCTCTACATGCATGTGTTTGTGTGTCTATCTGTGTGTCTCTGTGTGCACATGCCTCTGTGTCTATCTCTGTATGTACACGTATGTATTTGTGTGTCTCTGTGTGCACATGTGTGTGTCTCAGTCCCTACATGCATGTCTGTGTGCATGTGTCTCTGTGTGTCACACACCTGTCTGTGTCACACATCTGTATGTCTGATGCCTTCAGCAGTTGTCAGCCATGGGCAGGGCCCTCTGGCCAGCCCTAAGTTTGGGCAAATTTGATCTGACCGAGGGAAGAGTGATACTGTGTCTGCCACTGTGTGAAAAAGGGGCCAAGAGGGTCAGATCTGAGCAACCCCAGAGACAAAAGCCCCTCAGTGAGGCAGGAGGAAACCCAATTTGGGCAGAGGCTGGGAGGCAGGAGAGGGCGGGAAGCGACTAGGTGGGGAGAGCAGAGGCAACGTCTGCATGTCCTGAAAGGCCCAAGACCAGCCATAGTCAACCGTGGAGGAGCAGGTCCCAGCCCCATCCAGGCCCCGGCCCTGACTCGGACTGGGCACACTCCAGGCCCTGACAGGACCCTGCTTATGCCTCTAAAATATGGGTGCTCAGGATGCAATTAGCCTCAGGCAGCTGCTGTTTGCACTCAATCTGTGAAATTGATGCTCCTGGGAGACACACATAGAGCAGCAAGATCCATAAAAAGGTGTGAGAAGCCCCCTCCCCTCCTGTGGACACTTCAGAGGCTGGGAACATTGACCTCACCCTCTGTGACAGCTCCACCTGGGCAGAGGATGCCGGCCTCCAGGCTGAGTGAAGCCTTGCATCTCCAGCTTTCCCCCGATCACATTAAAATATATATAATCTTCATCATGTCAGCTGTTTGTGACTGATGGTTCAGTGGCATCAAATGCATCCTCGATGTTGGGCAGCCACCACCACCGTCTGCACCTAGACCTTCCACATCATTCCCCAAACTCTGTTCCCTTTACAAGGTAGCCCCCCTTTCCTCTCCCCTGCCCCCCAGGAACCTCTGTTCTGCTTTCTGTGAATGTCTCCACTCTAGGGACTTCTTATAAGTGGAATCACACAACATTTGCCCTTTGGTGTCTGGTTTATCTCACTGGAGTAATATTTTTAAGTTCCATCCACATTGTAGCTGGTGGAGTGGAAAGCTCGTGGGATGAGAAAGATTTCTCTAGACCAAGATTGGGACATAGAAGCATAAGATTTGTTTTGTCTTCATAGAAGAAGTGAGGGAGAGAGAGTGAAAGAGTGGGGGAAGAGGGAGAAAAGAGAGCAGGGAGATGGTGTGGCACCCCAAAGAAAGGAAGGGAGGTACCTCGTGAGCAGGCTGGGGGATCAAGCGGCTGTTGAATTTAAGGAGGGCAAAGAGAGAAACGGTAACTGCAGCCAGGTTCACAGGGTGCTGCGGGCGCTGCATCCACCTTCCCCAGGCAGGATGAGGAGCAGCCGCCTTTGGTTGGAGACACATGTCACGGCTGTGTCTGATGCTGCTGCTGATTTTGCCCTGAGATATGATTTTAGGCAGGAGTTGAGGCCTGGAGTTTGTTCCCCTGTTGTCTGTCTGGGAGCTTTTCAGGAATCACTTGAAGCTGTAGGAACAAATTCTAAAAGCCAGATTTAGTCAATAGGTCTGGTCATGGTAAAGAATATTTGCATTTTCTTGTCTGCCAGGCTTCTGAGTGGCTTATGAAAATGGAGCCCCACAAGGTGCCTGCTGGCAAGAGAATGCAGAGATCAGAGAGCTTGATTGTTTAGCTCTTACTGGAAAAACGGCGAGTTGGTGATTTCTGTTATTTCACTAACGAGATCAACTATCCTTTCAGGAGCATATGTCAAAATTCTGTTCTTTTTATGGATGACGCTCCATTGCATGCACAGACCAGGCTTTGGCCGCTCAGCTGCCGGCAGACACCTGGGGGGGCCTTCGCCTTTGGCCACTGTGAATACTGCTGCGTGAACATGGGTGGATGTGTATATCTTCAAGACTCTGCTTCCTTTCCTTTTAGATATATAACCAGGAGTAGAATTTGGACCATCTGGTTATTCTATATTTAAACTTTGGAAGAATTGCCAAACTGTCCCATTTTGCCTCATACCAGCAATGTACAAGGATTGCCATTTCCCCACATCCTCCCCAACAGGAGCTATCCTGGCAGGTGTGAGGTGATACTTCACTACGGTTTTGATTTGCATTTTATTAATGACTAAGGATGGTGGGCATACTGCCAGGCACTTATTGGTCATTTGCATATCTTCTTTGGAAAAATGTCCATTCAAGTCCTTTGGTCATTTCTGAATTGGTACCCTCCATCTTTATGGAAGGCTTTTTTCCTAAATCATAAAGGGCAGGACCACTGCTGGGCTGGGTCTCGCTGGTCTTGGGGCTCTGGATCCAAGCTTGGTAAGGGATGCTGGGTGTGGTCTCTGGGAGGCTGGAGGATGGCATCAAGATATATGAGATCTGTTGGGAGGGACAATGACAGGAGATGGGGTACTGAGGGGTGGCAGAGCTAGCCTCCCTGGATATGAGAGGCCACAGGTAGCCTTGAGTGCTGGGGAACTCCTCCAACAGAAGACAGCATGACACCAAGGGCCTGGCTGCTGTGCTTGGGAGGGAGGACTTTGGGGTTCACCTCCTGTTGCTCCAGGGTGTATGTCATTACTCTTGTTCTGTGAACATGCACTAAGCAAATATTCTTGAAGACTCTGGTTGTGCCACCGGCTGAGGCACCTGGAGGGAGCCAGGCAACAAGGGTTGCAGCCCACACCTGGAAAGAATACGTAGGAGACACCTGGAAAGAAACACCCTTGCAATAAGGGAATGGGGAAGGGATTGGTCTCTTATTAAAGGGCACAAGAGCACGAGACAAGAACACAGTTGGTTGGCAGTTTCCACACCCTGTGGTACAAAGAGCCATGGGAATCACGTCTATAAATAACCTTGGGAGCAGTTAGTCGAGGCTGCTCCTGCTAAGACTGCTGCACCATTGAAGTGCTCTGGCGTCTCTGACCTGACAGAGACAACAGGCTCCACCTGATGGGGAGCCTTACCAGACTGAAACAATGGGCTCCCCAGCACTTAGGGGAAGCGAGCACGTCATGTGTACCCCAGTCCGTGTCCAGTTTCTAGGGCCGGGGCTGGCGGGCTGGCATTCTGGCCCCAACAAAGGGTCTTGTCTCCACAGTGCCTACAATCTTGAGCTATGCAGCCCCATTTGGCAGCCTTAGCCACATGTAGCTATTTGAATTAAAATTGAGACTTCTACTTCCAGCCAAGATGGAGTAAAGTGAGTTGGTTTTACCTTCCCATCTGCAACAACCAAGAAATAACAACAACAACAACAAAAATATATATAAAATCAATTGTCACTACCTGTACATCAGGCAATGGAAAGAGGCAGGAAAAGAAGGGGAGAAACCCTACAAGTGTCTCTGCTTACTGCTGGAGAGAACGTCCAGGCCTGGAGCAAGAAGGGGGAATCCAGGCCAAGCCCAGTGGATTCCAAGTTGAGGAAGAGACCAAGTGGATGAGATTTCCAGAACGCAATGTTGCAAAGGAGCATCACACAGAAGGAGAAATCTGGATATCCATAGAGGATGTCCTTTGAGGATTCAGGTCAGGACTGAGTGTCACATAAGTAGGAGAAACCACCTGAGTGGGGAAAGAGCTGTTGAAAGGCTTAGGACTAACAAGGCTTGGGGTTCACCCAGGGCCAGGAATAGTGCCTGTTCTCAATAGCACGGCTGGAAAATCTCAAAATTCCTGGGGCATAGGGAAGAGTACTCAGAAGTACTTTGTTTCAATTATTGGAAATAATTAGTCCTAGGCTGAGCATTGCTTTGATCCTTCCCAGTCTTAAAAGCAAGACCCTAAAAGACCAAACTCTTTTCAAACGACTTAGCAGCATTTTTAAAAAAGCTCAAGAATCTGATATCCAATGATATAAAATTTACAATGTCTAGAATCCAACAAAAAATTAAGCATTTAAGGAAGCATGATAATACAACCCATAATGAGGAGATAAACCGTCAAAGCCACCCCAAACCTCACATGAATGTTAGAGTTAGCAGACGAGAGCATCATGACAGGTGTTGCAGCTACATTTTGTGTGCTCCAAAAGGTCGGTAGAAACAAGGAAAATGTAAAAAAGGCCCACATCAGACTTCTGGAGACATGTGAGTCAGATGAAAGGCAACATAGATGGGGCTGTTGTTAGACTGGACATTGAAGAAGTGACTGGCACCCTGAAGACACAGCAAAAGAAACAATCCAAACTAAAACACGTGAGGAGAATATTAACTTTAAAGTTAACAGAGCACCAGTGAGCTCTGTGAGAACCTCAAGTGGCCTAATCTGTTTAATTGGAGTAAGTGAAGAATGGAATGAGGCAGGAACAGAAAAAGACACTTAAATAATGGCCAAATGTTTTTCACATATAAAAATTACAACCCCCCAGATTCAAGAAGCTCAACAAGGACCAAGACCAAGAAACATGAAAAAACTACACGGAGGCCCATCAGTCAAATTGCTCAAATCAATGATAAAGAGAAAATTCCAAAAAACAGCCAAAAACCAAAAGGCAAGACTTGCATAGTGAAACAAAAGCAACAGTGGCCGCAGCCTTCTTGTGGGAAACAATGCCAGCTGGAGGAGGCGGATCAGCATCTTCAAAGCATCAGTCAATACAGAATTCCATGACCAGAAAAAATGGTCTTTCAAAAACAAAGACAAAATACTTTATTTATTTATTATTTTTGAGACAGAGTTTTACTCTGTCCACTGGGTAGAGTGTTGTGGAGTCATAGCTCACAGCAACCTCCAACTCCTGGGCTCAATTGATCCTCCTGCCTCTCCCAAGTTGCTGGGACTATAGGTGCCTGCCACAACACCTGGCTAGTTTTTCTATTGTTTTACTAGAGATGGGTCTCTTGCTCAGGCTGGTCTTGAACTCCTGAGTTCAGGCAATCCTCCCACCCCAGCCTCTCAGAGTGCTGGGATTACTGGCATGAGCCACCATGCCTGGCCCAAAATAAAGACTTTCATAAACATACAAAAAGCTGAAAAAGTTTCTCACCCGAGGACCTGCACTACAAGAAATTTTAAAGAAAGTCCTTTAGGTAGAAGGAAAAATGATACCGGGTAGAAATATGAATCTGCATAAAGGTGTGGAAAGGACTGGGATTGGTACTTTTATAGGTAAATGTAGAAGATTTATTGTTATTTAAATTTCTTTAAAAGATAATTGGTTGTCTCAGTCAGAACAATAATAGAGTGTGGAGTTTATCACATATGTGAAAGTAAAATGGTTGATGCCACTAGCACAAAGGTTTAGAGAGAAGTGATAGAAACATCCCGTCGTGACAATCTCATCCTGCACATCATGTGGCCCAATGAGACTCGAGGGCAGCCTGGGCCACGTCAGAGGTGTATGCTGCGATCCATAAAGCAGCCAGTACATTACGAAACAAAGAGTGCTAGTTAACAACCAAGAGAGATACGCTAGAACTGTGAAAGAGTATTCATCCCAAAGAAGGCAGAGAAAGAGGAAAAGGCAAAAGCAGACAAGTGTCACATCTCACTCCTGACACCACTTGTCAGGGCCCAGGACTGGCCAGGTCTCAGGCCCGGCTTAACAAGGTTCTGGACGCGGACCGCTAAGTTACCTTGCTCAGGTTTCTTAGGTGCCTGAGGGCTAGATACTTTAGCTGGAGAGAGAGTCTTAGAGAGAGAAAAGCAGTCTTCTTAGAAAGATAGATGTTAGTCTTTAGCAGAGCTTGGTAATCTTCAGCACAAAGAGACGCCGTGCTGGCGTCCTGCAGGCAGAAGAGACAGAGTCAGAGTAAGCAGGTCCGTGATAGAATGTGCACGCTCCTGACTGCCTTCTCCTCCAGCCTAATATAAGGCTGATCTTGTGCCTCTCAACACCACAGGTGTAGAGACTGCCAATTCAGCACTGCTCTCAATCTCGCGAGCACTCATGCTTGTTAGGAGCGCTAAATCCCTCTCCATGCCTTTCCACCAAGGTGTTCCATTATTGAGCTAGACAGGTATTTCTTATAGCTCTCACTCCTCCTAGCCATCGGCAATACAGGTTGCTATAGATAAGACCGAGAGAAAACACATAGTGAGATAATACACTGACCGTACGTTAGAGGTGAGTGGTCAGTCTCCCAGTGAAGCGGCAGATTGGCATGGACCAGCCAGCAGGACCCAACTATATGGTGCCTGCAGGAAACACGCTCACACGAGAGCTCAACCCTGACAACACGGAGAAGGCTGGACAGACCCTGGAAGGCCCACCCCTCTCCTCAGACGCTTGAGAGAAGCGAGGTCACGGGCAAACTGTCGCCCCTGGGACTGGAGAGACAGACAGATGAGCGCGGAGAACCTCGGCCCTCCATGGGAGCCAGTGCTGGGGCAAGAACCCCTGAGCTGGAATAGACGCGCCGCGGACTTGACACGGAGGCTCAGGTGGTCGAGCCTGGGAGGTGACAAGTCAGGGGCAGGGCTCACGGGAAGCAGTCTAGGCCCCACCCTGCACAATTGTCATGAGCTTTTCTTCCTGGAACTCAACCATGTTCTCACAGTGAATATTGGAGGAAAAATCTTCCTTTGCTTCTAGGAAGGAGTGGGGAAAAGGAATCATCCTGAGCTGTGCCAGAGCACAGGTTCTTCCTGGCCAGCCTGCCCAGCACAGAGAGTCACCAGAGCCCAACCTGCTGGGGCTTCAGCCCTCACGTGCCTGATTGGCCCCGGGGAGAGGGGAGGACCCACCTCCAGCCCTCTGGCCGCCCTGCCCCATGCCCCTCGTGAGGGGGTCCAAACTGCTAGAGAACTTCGCAGTCCAGAGGGCAGCCTCGCTGACGGGGAGATGCAAGCCCCTAATGGTAACGGGTGTTAGAAGAGCTCAGAGCGGCTGCACTAGCACAGCCAGAGACAAGCAGAGTACAGGGCACTTTCCAAGATAAAGAAAATGGCTTCATGTGGTAAAGATGTCAGTTCATCAAGAGAATGCAACAATCCTGACTATTTGTGCACCTGTTAAATAGCTTTGAAATAAAGGAAACAAGAATGAGCAGAACCATACGGAGAATTATAGCCAGAAATGCTAATACTCCTCCTTCAACGATTGCTCAAATAAGCAGTCAGAACATCAGTCAGGGACAGGCGACTTGAAGAGCAGATCCAACCGACATTTCTGAAGCACTTCTCCCAACGGCAGCAGAATTCCTGTTCTTTTCAAGATGCAAGGAAATTAAAAAGGATGAGCACTGAACTAAGACAATATTTTGGGCCGTAACAAGTCCAAAAAATATAAAAAGAGCCAAGACATTAAAAAATCCTCTGTTCACAATAGAATTGAATTAGAAATGAAAAAGGCAAATATTTCTAGGAAATACCCCCACATTTGGAAATTAACTAACATACTTCTTATTTTCTTATTTCAAAGCATTAAAAAGGTACAAATGCTTTTGTTACATGTGTACTTTTTATAATGCTTAAGTTGGGGCTTTTAGTGCATCCATCACCCATTCATTTTTATTTTTAAGGTACTTTTTTTTAATCCTCTAAAACAGTGGTTCTCAACCTGTGGGTCGCGACCCACAGGAACTGTATTAAAGGGTCCCGGCATTAGGAAGATTGAGAGCCACTGCTCTAAAGTAACAAGTTTCTTGATAACCTATGGGTCAAATAAGAAATGAAAAGTAAGACAAATTAGAAAATATTTTGTACTGAATAAAAAGGAAAACACAGCATATAAAAATTTATGAGATTTAGCTAAAACACTAGGAGGAAATTTATAGCATTAAATATCTAAATTGGAAAACCACCACATCAACCTGTGGCTGGGCCAGCCCTTCCAGCTGGCTGCGGCCTCCGTGGCCCAGGCCTGAGGATGTGATTTTGCAATTCTCCCGTGGTCGGGATTGGGGCAATAGTGCGGCAATTGGTTTGCAAGGCAAATGCCTCCTCCGGGCTCAGACATAGCCACTGCTGGGCTTTAATTGAAAAATCAAATCCTTTTTTCTTAGAAAGTGCCCTGTTTATTCCTCAGCACACATGCAACTTTATGGACAATTGCATTTCACAGTGTTTTTTCTTTCTTTCTTTTTTTTTTTTTTTAAGTGGAAACCACATAAGACAGAACACACACGACCCTGCTGACCACTGGCGGCTGTTGCAGGAACCTCTTGGCCTCTGCTGATGGGCAGATGCCGCTTCCTGGGCGGGGGGCCTGCTCGGATCTGGCCCAACATGGGCCCTGTGGAGTGAGAGTGGGGTGTGGGTGGCCTAGGAGCCAGGTCCCCAGGGTCCAGCCCACAGGACAATTTCTCTGGCTCCTCTGGCCTGGTCACCCCTCTGAGGCCCCACATAGGCTTCCACCCAGCAAGACCCTTCCCCTGATGGTATGTAGACCCTAGGGCCGTGGCTGCTGTAGTCCAGAGGGGCTTCTCACAGGCCTCCTATGCTCCTCTGACCTGGGGCCAATGGGACACTCTGGCCATGCCTCTGGGGGTTCCAGCCCATGGCCTGAGGAAGCAGGAGCTCCGGGCCTTCTGATCCCGCCCTTTCCTGAAAGGGCTCAGCTGAGTCCTTCCTGCCTGGGAAATGTAGCCATTCCTCAAAGGGACAGCTGCAGCAGAGGGGGCAGCCTGGGCAGGTGGGAAGACAGAGGGGGATGAAGGAGCATCCCCTGGGAAGGGCAGGATGGGCTGGGGGTGAGGACCCACTATGCAGTCAGGTGCTGGGTTAGGGGACATGCTGGTGTGGCTTGCAATGGGTCTTCTGAAGACACAGGCCATCAGCAGGACAGGCTAAAGCCCAGGGGCTGGGGAGGGGGCCATTCTACCTTGTCCTATGCCAGGCGATCCCCATAGCCCACCTGCGTTCTCCCCTCTGAACCACAGAACTGAGACCCAGGGGGAGGTAGGAGCCCAGAGAGGGAAGGGACGTTATTAAGACCACACAGCAAGCTGGGGGTGCAGTGGGACAGGGCACTGGCCTGAGGTTCAGTCGCCAGCAGGACGAACTCCAATCTGCCTGGAGAGAGGGCTGTGTCTGACCAGCTGGGTCAGGGTCCTACATAAGACAGACACTTAAAATAGCCCCAGGTCACTATTCACCCAGCCCTGCTGTGTGTCAGCCAAGCTCGTAAATAATCATACAGGTAAAAGATTTAATTTTCTCTCGTTTGTCCCCATGTTCTGGCTGCCTCATAAATCACAGCCGTTTATGACTCTCTCTTCGGCACTTTTGCAATGGCCGATAATGGCTAAGTGGCAGAGAGGATGAATTCTGCTGTAGACTTTAAGCAAACGTGCACGTTGGAGCCATAAATAACTTTAAGCAGCACAGGTGGGGCGCTTCCACTTTGCAGGTCCCCCCGGAGGGCAGACACAGCCTCTGGGAAGGGGTCCTGGCCTTCCACCCAGAGGCTGGCAGGGTCCAGGGTGGGGTCTGTTTCTAGGAGTTCTTTAGTCACAAGGAGCAAGACCCACTGAGTCTGGTGGGCACGTGTGTTGCAGACTTGTGGCTGAGCGTGTATGTGTGAGTGCAAGTTCACAGCTGGTCTGCACCACTGCTCCGTAGGTGTGGTGCCCATCTATAGTAAGGAGCTGTCCCAGACCCCCAGGTCCTAGTGTGTGGGTGCCAGTTCCCAGCCCATCTGCACCACTTCTCTGTAGGTGTGGCACCTGTCTGCAGTGTGGGGCTGTCCCAGAGTCCCAGGTCCTAGTTCTTGGTGGCTCCATGGCCACAGTTGATGGCTGATGGTCAGGCTTCTGGCCTGGGAGTGTGGGGGTGGCGCTGGCTCCTGGAGAATGCCCATACTCTGTCCCCTGCTGGGCCTGGCACTGCTCTTCACTTCCAAGGGTGGCTCCCAGCCTCACTCTCCCTCCCTCTTCGAGGAAGCAGTGACTACACACGGGGTGCACACACATGCACACACAGATACACATGTGCACCCATAGACACACACACAGATGCACACATGCACCCACACAGATGCGTGCACACATGCACATACGTGCACATGAAAACACACGACACACACACAGATGCATGCACACAGAGACACACGGATACACACACAGATGCATGCACACACCTGGACACGTACACACAGACACAGACACACACGCACACACACACAGATGCATGCACACACGCACACACACAGACACACGGGTACATACACAGATGCATGCACACACATGGACACGTACACACAGACAGAGACACACAGGCACACACACACAGATGCATGCACACATGCACACACACAAACACACGGGTACATACACAGATGCATGCACACACATGGACACGCACAGACACACAGGTACACATAGATGCATGCACACATGCACACACACAGACACACGGGTACACACACAGATGCATGCACACACACATGGACATGCACACACAGGCACACACATATGTACACACAGACACAGACACACACATGTACACACAGACACATGGGCACACACACACATGCATGCCCACACATGCCCACACACACACATGCACACAGAGACATACATGCACACACACACAGACACACACACACAGACACACATACACACATGCTTCCCTAAACACAGATTGGTTTGTCCAAAGCCACTCATTTCTCAGACACTGTCCCAGACTGCAGAGCCCACTGGGAATGGCAGGGCCTCTGCTCACCACTGTTTATTTTCTGCTAAAACTCGATTTGCCAACCATGGGATTGGAGTATCTCCTCCTAATGCCATAAATGTAATTGATATTCTCAGCATTTCCTGAAAAAATACGAGTATTAAAGATATACAGTATACCTCATAAAATTCTCTAATATTTCTTCTTTATGGTGGGTTCTAAAATTGGCAAAATAAATTCCCTAGAACCCATTACACTTAATGCAGAGTGTGTTTTGGAGGAGGGAGATACCAGACTGGGGACTGCAAAGCTTCTTGCCACAGAATGGCCTCAGATCCCGCTTGCCACGGCCATCCCTGTGGTCACAGTGGGAATGGTGTGGCCTTGTTCATAGTCTGTGACCACAGCCATGTTGGGGGAATCTCTGTCTACCTCCAAGAAAGTGAAACGCTTTTATGACGCCTTCCAGCCCTGTGCTAATGCCACCTGGCTCCCGGGGTGCTGGGTCCCAGCTCTCGATGGAGTCACATTTTGCAGCTGCACGGGGCCCTTCCTCCACTGGTGCAGGCACAGGCCTGGGGGCGCACAGCACCGGCTGGGCTGTCCCCATGCCCCACGCTGCCTCCTCTTGGGCAGCCAGAGAATATCTGCTGAGCTCGTCCCTACGATTCAGAGTGAGATCTGCAGCCTGTGGTTGGAGGTGCCTGGTTTCCTCTTTATGCCCTTTCTGTTTCAGGAGATGAAAGCTCCAAAGAACAGGGGCTGTGTTTTTTAACACTTAACACTAACTTTATGGGGATGTAATTTCTATGCAATGAAATGTCCTTTTGAAATGTCTTTCTGAAAAGTACACTTTACTTTTTACAGCAGTTTTAGATTTACCAAAAAATTATGAAGGTAGTGAAGGAAAGTCCCTAAATCTCCAACTCAATCCCCCTTATAAATAACTTCTCACATTAGTATGGCACATTTGATGCAATTAATGAACAATACTGATGCATTAGTTCTATCCCAAGCCCCCAGCTCACTCAGATTTCCTTAAGTTTTCACCATCAGAGCTGTCGTCACAGGGCACCACTCAACAGGACACGTCACAGGTGGACAGGAATACAGCTGTGAGACACGTGGAGGTTAGGACCCATACCTAGTTGTTTGTGCTGTGCTGCCAACGTAAGCATGTGGTGGTGAGTTCCTGAACTTAATTGTCAGCTGATGACAGCTCTGATGGTTATTCCAGAGAGAGTTCCAAAGTTGCTTTGAAGGGTGGAGTAGGTACTGGTGTCAGCGCGTAGACATCTTCCCAAGGGGAGCGTTGAAAGGTGACCGTGGTGACGTTCGGCAATGACCTATGTAGCACTTTTTCTAGGACGAGTTCGCAAACTTAATTGCCAGACTGTGACTGTTAAGCTGCTGCTGTCTCTGCTCTGTCCTGTTGGCACTTAGGCCATTCTGGCCCTGCCCCGACCCCAACAGCGAGGAACCTGCCCTCCACGGTCCACTGACCTGGCTATGGAATCCCAGTGTGTGAGGACGGCAGGGCAGGAGCTGTCTGTCTGTGCCCCGTGGTCCACGCTGTGAAGTGTGCCCTGTGGAGCGCAGGGCTTGGGTGCTGCTCCTCTGAACCCGCTGTTACTGACTCCAGCATTCTGGAGCCACCTGGGCCACGCCTTCCCCCACTCCCTTTAGTGGGGCTATTTCCTACATTTGTAATATGGTGAGATGTTTAAAAGAGTTCATATGTTAAGGCTCACTCTTTTTTTTTTTAATTTATATATATATATATATATATATTTATTTTTTTTTTTATTATAGATAATGAGTTTTTAGTATGGCATATTTTTAAAAAATATACTTTGCCAATTTCTGACTTTTAATTCATGTATTTAGACCACTATTTTCAAAGCAATTGTTGAGATATTAGACCTTATGCCTGCCCT